>CM056049.1:502648088-502672987 GCA_029574335.1 Rana kukunoris | reverse complement strand
TTGGTTGGAGCTTGGTATGCTGAACCTTGTAAAATGGTTGGGGACATAGTGTGATGGGGGAGGGGTGGATATATTGGATGGTGTGGTCAGATTGGGTAGGGATGTGGTGTTGTGGGGAGAGGGGAGGGGGATTCCTCCAACTCCCCCCCTTAAGACTGTTTACTGAAGAGAAGTTTGAACACACCTGACCTGTGTGTCCATTGTCATTGGACAGTTGACCTGCCCTGTTTTCCAAGGGTGGGAGGGATGTGTTTTGAAGGGAGATATCTGTGTGTTCATGTGTGAAAATATAGCAGTTTGTTTTGCCACGCTACACTGAGGTGTTGTCTGGTGGTTTTTGCTCTACAGTGGTGTTGTCTGGTGGTTTTTACTCTACACTGAGGTGTTGTCTGGTGGTTTTTACTCTACACTGAGGTGTTGTCTGGTGGTTTTTACTCTACACTGAGGTGTTGTCTGGTGGTTTTTACTCTACACTGAGGTGTTGTCTGGTGGTTTTTACTCTACACTGAGGTGCTGTCTGTTGACTGGTGGGCTAAAGAATCTTGGACAGTGCTGGATATGAACAGAGGAAGCATTGACGGTGGACCTAGATCTCTTTGAGGACAGAGGGTTTGTCACAGTGTAGATTGAAAAATACTCACATAGTAACGTGTGTTTAAAAAATACTAGGTGTAAATGGGGCCGTATGATGTATTTGCACTTAGTATATACTAGAATTATTTGTATTGTTTTAAGTAAGCTGGCTGACTCATAGGGGGTTACTTACTAAAGGCAAATCCACTTTGCACTACAAGTGCAAACTACAAGTGCGCTTTAAATTGCACTGAAAGTGTACTTGGAAGCGCAGTCGCTATAGATCTCAGGGCGACTTGCAAGGAAAATAAAAAAACAGCATTTTACTTTGCACATTAATGGATAATAAAATCAGCAGAGCTTCCCCTAGTTTCAGATCTACCCCTCAGATTTACAGCGACTGCACTTTCAGTGCAGTTTTACATGCACTTTGCACTTGTAGTGCAAAGTGTATTTGCCTTTCATAAATAACCCCAATAGACTTGCATTCTTAGTTAAAACATTAAAGCACTGCAAAAGACTAAACAGAGCCTCCGTATGTAATAAGCTAATATGGCTCCCCCAGGTTCATATACAAGTCCATACTTTACACTAAAAGCAGGGTATTCGAACGTTAAAATATGATAAGATTTACTGATCTCTTTTACATGTTTATCTATTGATAAAGAATATTTATTTTTTAGGGTTGTCCCGATACCACTTTTTTAGGACCGAGTACAAGTACCGATACTTTTTTTCATGTACTCGCCGATACCGAATACCGATACTTTTTTTAAATGTCATGTGACAGTTTTCAAACCACAATACAGACTAAGGATATTTTCTTTAGAATTATGAAGAACTCTAACTCAAGACATTATAAAAGAATAAAAATGAATAAAAATTTTTTATTTGCTTGTCACGCAGTAGTAAAAAACTCAAAGAATTTTCACAGAACATGTTGATAAATACAAAAAAAGTATTCTATTTAGGCATCGGGAGCATTTGCGCGAGTACAAGTACTCCCGCAAATACTAGTATCGGTATCTGGACAACCCTATTATTTTTAAAATCAAGTGCATCTCAATTCATAAATTGATACAACCAAAAATATGAAATTAATATTTTTTCCTACTTAGAAGATTATATATCAACATTTCTTTGTAAATATCCTGGCAACGTTATCACTGCATTATTCACTTTGGGAAGACCATTTTTATATTCCAATATTTAGCATAAATTGTATTTATTTTCCCAGACAGACTTCTCATCTTTTAACGTTATAAACACAATGGCCCGGATTCACAACGGACTTACGCCGACGTATCTAAAGATACACCGTCATAAGTACAAATGTGCGCCGTCGCATCTCTGCGCTGATTCACAAAGCTAGATACGTCGAAAAGCAAGGCTTCAGCCGCCCGACGTAACTTCCCTACGCCGGCGTATCGTGGGCGCATAGTTACGCTGGACACATTTGGCGTACCCATGTTAAATATGCAAATGAGTAAGATACGCCGATTCACGAACGTAGATGCCCCAGGCGGAAAAGATACGCGGCTTGCGTAAGGCTTACGTCTGGCGTAAAGTTATTCCCCATATAGGTAGCGCAACCCATTCAAAGGTATGGACCAGGGACAGCCATCATATGTTACGTTGTTTACGTAGTACTACGTGAATGGGGCTGTGCGTAGGTTACGTTCACGTCGTAGGCAGTGTATTGACGTATCTTAGGCAGCTATTTCGACGTGACTGTGAGCATGCGCACTGGGATGCGTCCAAGAGACAACGCATGCGCAGTTCATTTTTGAAGCTCAGCCCATCATTTGCATGGGGTCATGCTTCATTTTAATATAGCACGCCCACTTCCACCTACTTTGACTTACGCCGACAACTATACGCTACACCGGCGCAACGTTGAGAGCATTTGATTTGTGAATACCATGCTTGCCTCTCAACATTGCGCCGGCGTAGCGTAAAGAAGATACGGAAGAAAGATGCGCCGAGGTACGTGAATCCGGGCCAATATTTTGAAGCAAAAGGCACATCAAAATAGGCATAATTTTTCGTAGCTATACAAATGTATCCATTGGGTATCTATACCAATTTAAGTTCCTTATAAACATCTAAGAGACAGGGAAGACATATATACAAGAAAGAAAGATGCATATGTGACAGATTATATGTAATTGCAATAATCTACATAGTAATGTCAATATACCAATTATTTTATACATTTCACAGATATTTTCGGCAAGCTGAACGGATACCTTAAAAAATGCTTCAGATACTGCTGCAGCTCCGTAAAATTATAGTGCTCTATAATTGGTTTCCAGCGTTCCTCAGGAGGCAGGTCCAAGCTGACATTAAATCGAGGGGCAGCATTGAGTCCTTTGTTTCAGATGTGTAGGTGAAAGAACAGGACCCTAGGAGCAGGAACACCCATAGCCAAGCCATGTCAGACGGAAAAAAATAAATCACGCCACAGAATATATGACTATTTATTATGCCCTATTTATTTTGTGTAGGAGGCCGCTGTTTACCTGATCAAAGTCCAAGGATGAAACGTTCAATGCTCAAACGTTGACATTCAGCTGACAGAATTGGAGTAAAATCTTGCCATGAGGGTTGACTCTAAAGCCTAATCTGATGTAAAACCTATAAGTAAACCAACCACTTTGATGGGAATTTAGGTTTATTATTTTTAGTGGTTCTTTGACTATAGCCAGCCATGTAACAGGATGTGTAATTGGTCAAATAATTAGACAAAAGATAACTGTAGCCTCAAGTTTACTAAATGGATGCTGATCGAGATTAACAATGCAAAAAGAGTTAGAAAGGCAAATAATATGCATACAGTACAGAACAATGTTAAACAGATTATAAATTTGTGAAATTTACTACTGCGTCAAAATGTAGTGGGCTTAAGCACTATGTGGCCATATAGGGCCAGATTCAGGTAGATGGGTGAATCTTTATTTTGGAGTAACGTTTCTCTTTTATGTTACTCCGCCGAAACTTTAGGAGCAAGTACTGTATTCACAAAGCACTTGCTCCTAAAGTTGCGGCGGCGTAGCGAAAATAAGCCGGCAGAATTCAAATTGGGCGGGTAGGGGGCGTGTATTATTTAAACTAGGCGCGATCCCGCGGCGAACCTACTGCGCATGCGTCGACTGTCAGTGCGCATGCTCCAAATTCTGTCAATGACGTCAGTCCCCATTCACGGACGTTTTACGCAAACAACGCGAAATTTTTTAAATTCAACGCGATGACGACGGCCATACTTAACATAGGATACTCCACTAGGGGGCTGGTTGTTCTTTACGCCGCGTATCTCTTACGGAAACGTCGAAAAGTCACTGCGTCGGGCCCAAATATTCTCGGCGTTAATCAGCGGGAACGCCCCGAGCGCCATTTTTAAGTTTGCAGTTCCGATACGACGGCAAAATACAATTACGCCGCTCGTATAGTAACTCCAACCCGGCGTTTCTTGTTTTCTGCTTACAGAAACGCCGGCTCAAAGTGAGAGTAATGCCGCGTACACACGGTCATTTTTTGCGATGGAAAAAAACGACGTTTTTTGTGAAGTAAAAAACGACGTTTTTTGTGAAGTAAAAAACGACGTTTTTGAAACGTCACTTTCAAAGACGATGTTGCATACACACCATCGTTTTTTTCACAAAAAACGAGGTTACGTTCACCACTCTTTTCCATTGAAGCTCGCTTCATAACTAGCTTCTGGGCATGCGCGGGTTGAAAAACGTCATTTTGAACGACGTTTTTGCTACACACGGTGACTTTTTGTGAAACAAAAAACGACGTTTTAAAAAAAGGCACAAAAAATTCAAGCATGTTGGAATTTTTTTTTGGTCGTTTTTTTGAAGACAAAAAACAACGTTTTGCCCACACACGATCAATTTAAATGACGTTTTAAAAAACGTCGTTTTTTTTCATCGCAAAAAACGACCGTGTGTACGCGGCATTAGGCTGGAGTATCACTGATACTCCAGCCTAACTCTACCTGAATCTGGCCCATAGAGTGACCAAATCCCCATATTTTTTGCTTATTTGCTGAATATGTTCAGGTGTTTTCTATAGCCTTGCAGGATGTAAATATCATTTTATTATGGGTGCGCTGTAATCTTTTCCTCTGTTTGTCAGTCTTCTAGCTGCACTATCTAATGTTATGCATTGTTAGGGTGTGCCCCCAAAGTCTCTTTGTCTATTGTAAGGGTCCTGGCCAGATTCCTTGGGCTGGAGCACCCCACCCCCCGCCATTACCTCTTATTAGTGTCAACCTGTGTTATAGGAGGAGTCCTTTAGTTTTTTAGTTTTTTTTAAATTGTTTATTTATTCATAACAGGAAGCCGGCCCACACGAGCCACATTAACATACAGTGTATAAGTAATGATAACATACATGAAACCACACAGGGAACCTGGCCTCAGGAGTTATTCCCGACTCGCAGGTACTCCGCAGGGCATAGCCTCCCGTCTTTTCCGTTTTCTAAGTTACAAGTATTAGTGTAGAGAGAGAAGTGTGAGAGATGAGGAGATTGCCCAGAGGGCATAAAGGAAAGGAGAGTAGGAGGAGAGAGGGGGGGGGGGATAATGGTGAGCAGGGGGGGGGGGGGACTCGCGAACATGGACAGCTGTCAAGCACAAAACAACGCACTCCTATGCAGAATTTGACTATGTAGTCGAACTGCCGTCCGGGGGGAGGTTTGCCCTATCTGGGGGCACAGTCTGCTGCCTCTGAGGGCCTGGCCCTCTTTAGAATATGTAAACATATTCCATAATTGCCAGGTCTGGATGTACTGTTCATTTCTGTCCTGCTTTGTCAGGATTAGGTCTTCCATCTTATTGATCTCGTCCACACTCCGCAGCCACATGGCCACCGTTGGAGGATGAGGAGATTTCCAGCAGATTGGGACGCATGCTTTAGCCGCATCCAAAAGGTGCCGAATGACAGATCTTTTGTACCTGCGGGCAGGGATGTCAGTCACATGCAAAAGGAAATATGTCGGGTCGTCAGGGATTGTACGGTCTGTGAAATTCTGAGCAACTCTCCTCACCTCCTCCCAGAATGTGCGGAGGCGTGGGCATGACCAAAAAATATGAAGCAGAGTCCCTTTTTCGGTCTGGCATCTCCAACAAAGATCGGACTCCGTTGGGAAGAGTCTATGCAAAAGGACCGGGGTCCTATACCATCTCATCAAAATTTTATAATTGGTCTCCTGTATCTTTGTACATATCGATGATTTGTGTGTAAATGTTAGTATGTGTTGTTTTGTGCTTGTAGAGAGGGGACTACCGAGGTCCCGTTCCCACTTCCCAAAACACGGGGTTTGATACCCCTCTTCTGGCGTATTTAGCAGTGTGTGTAGGGAGGACAAGGCGTGTGGCAGGGGTCCCGATTCCGAGCATAGCTCTTCTAGTGGCGTGAGAGGGTGCCCCGTACAAGGAGGGGGCGGCATAGTCCTCAAAAAATGGCTAAGCTGACTCGCTCCCATGAAATCCAGATGGAAACCACCATCCGGGTCTATCAACTCGGCTGGCGTTCTCCACCGGCCCGGTAGACTGAAATGTGAGGCCTGGAAAAGTCCAGACTCCAGCAGCGTACGGAATTTAGTGTCTCCGATTCCCAGTTCAAAAGATGGGTTACCTAAAATTGGACGAAGCGGCGAGTCAACCGACGCTAGGCGATTGTGTGCTAGAAGTCTCCTGCACACGCTGATTGTGTTGCCTATCAGGGGATGCTGGCGCACCTCCTTTTTCAACAGACTGTGGCACCATGGGGCTCGCCGCAGTAAAATTCTGCTTTGTGCTTGCTCCAATCGTGTCCACAACTTGGTCGGCTCATGTCTGCACCAGTCTATCAGGCGGTTCAACTGCGCCGCGTGGTAATATCTTCGTATGTCCGGCATTGCCAGGCCACCGTATTGCTTAGGTAGGGAGAGAATCGATTTGTGTATCCTAGGGTGCCGTCCTGCCCAGAGAAATGTTTTAAATACCGTTTGCACCTGCTTGAAGTATTCTGGTGGAATGTGAATGGGAAGGGCCTGCAGGAGATATAGGAATTTGGGTAGGATGGTCATTTTCAGTATACTGTTCCTACCGAACCAGGAGTGCAGACCCATGGTCCACTTATCCAATAGGCTACGGATTGTTTTAAGCAGGGGCGGGAAATTAAGTTTATAGACGTTATGTATTTTAGAAGGTATGCGCGTTCCTAAGTACGTCAACGCTGCCTCTGTCCACTTTAGCTTAAAACTATCTCGCAGGTGTGATAGTTGTGGTAGGGGCACTCCCACCCCCATCGCCTCCGACTTGGAAAGGTTAATTTTCAGGTTGGAAAGAGTCCCATATATGTCAAATTCTTTCATTAGGCTTGGTAGGGATAGCAATGGCTTTGTCAGTGAGAATAGCATGTCGTCGGCATATGCCGAGACCTTACAGTGATCCTTGCCCACTACCAGTCCTGTAATGTCAGGGTTCAGCCGGATATGTTGTAAAAAGGGTTCCAGGGACAGGGCGAACAGGAGGGGCGACAATGGGCAGCCCTGTCTGGTCCCATTTGTTATTGTAAATGGGTCTGATAGCGTCCCGTTCGCCCTGACCATAGCCGTCGGACCCGTGTACGCTGCAGATATCCACCCCAACATCTTCTGTCCAATACCTATGTGCCTCAGGGTGGTGAACATGAACCGCCAGCTAACCCGGTCAAACGCCTTTTCGGCGTCTGTGCCTAGGAAGACACAGGGGGTACCCGAGGTATTCGCGATATGCAACAGGTTTAAGACCTTCGCTGTGTTGTCCCTTGCCTCTCTGGTCGGTACGAAGCCTACTTGGTCTAGGTGTATAAGGTCAGGGAGGAAGCGTTGGAGTCTGATCGCTATTATTTTAGTGAAGAGTTTAACATCTGTATTTAGTAGGGAGATCGGGCGGTAGCTACCGCACTGTCCCGGATCCTTGCCCTCTTTGTGAATCACCGCTATCTGAGCTTGCAGGGTACTAAAATGCAATTTCTTGCCTGAGCCTAACGTGTTAAATAGGTCTACCAGTCTACCTCCCAAAGACGGTAACAGGGCTTTATAATAAGCAGTGGTAAGGCCATCAGGACCCGGAGCTTTGCCGGGTTTGGAGGATTTAAGTGCCCCCTGCAGCTCAGGTAGCGTTATCGGCTCTTCGAGCAGCTTTCTCGACTCCAACGCTAGGGTCGGAATTTGAGAGGCTGTCAGATAATCCGTCATCTGTGTCAAGTCAGGGTCTGGGGAGGGCGGGGGTAGATTATATAGGGCGCGATAGAAGGTTCGGAATTCCTGTGAAATTTGCTGGGGAACCGAGATCTTGCGACCTCTATGCGAGGTGATATGCGGGATGTATGACGCCATGTGTTGTGACCGAATCGCTTGTGCTAACATCTTCCCGCATTTGTTCCCTGACTCATAGACTTTGCGCTTACAGATTTGTATCGCCGCCTTGGCTTTATATTGTAGGACATCAGTGATTTTCTTACGGACGGTATTCAGGTCAGAGTATATTCGATCCGTCGGGGTCCTTTTGTGTTGGGACTCCAGCGCCTGTAGCTTAAGAAGTAGGGAGTCTAGTAGTTCAGTTCTTAGTTTTTTAAGGCGGGCCCCATGTTTAATCAAGATACCTCGTATTACCGCTTTATGGGCCTCCCAGACCACCCCCGGGTCACTGTCCTGCGTAGTGTTTGTGGTAAAGTAATGGTTGATCTCCGTCGTTACTTCAGACATAACATCTGGGTCCTGCAGCAGGCTCTCATTGAGCCTCCAGGGATGTCTCTGGGACGTCCGTATGTCTGATAGACAATAGGATAACGTAATTGGGGCATGATCCGACCATGTAATGGAGCCTATCTTTACGTCTTTCACTGCCGCTAGGTGTCTGTGCGGGATCATGAAATAGTCGATGCGCGAGTAATTCTGGTGAGGTTTAGAAAAGAAGGAATAGTCTCTCTCTTCAGGGTGAAGGAGGCGCCAGGCATCCACCAATCGTGCCGAATGAAAAGCTGCATGTATACGCCTGCGAGTGTCTCCCAACATAGAGGACTTCCCTGACGAGGTGTCCTCTGATGGGATCAAAGGGGTATTAAAGTCACCTCCCACTATTAGTTGCCCTTCCGCAAAGTTGGTCAGGTGGTCAATTTGCCTCTTCAAGAAGCTATCTTGGCGGTCGTTCGGGGCATACAGGTTTGCAATAGTAACCTGCGATGTCCCCACGCGACCCTTCAAAAACAAGAAACGGCCCTCGTTATCTGTTCGTATGTCACCGTAAGTCCATGGGACCCTAGCTGATACCAGTATTGAGACTCCTTTAGACTTGGATGCCGCGTTCAGTGAGTGATAGACCGTAGGGTAATATCTGTTCTTAAGCATGTGCAGGGCGTTATCCCTGAAATGCGTCTCCTGGATCAGGACTATGTCCGCACCAAGACGACGCATATCTAGAAGGAGCATTCTCCTCTTTTCAGGGACATTCAAGCCCTTGGCGTTCAAGGTGACCACGGTTAACGTGTCCATGCCCGCGAGTCTGGGGAGGGAAGGAACCCCAAAGGGACGGAGAACGGTCCAGCTTGGGGAGCAGGGGAGGAGGGGGATCTACCGTAGATCAGGAGAGGAGGTAGAAAAGTGGGTAGGCAGTGAGGGAGAAGATGGGAGAGGAGGAGGAAAGAGGTCAGAGAGAGCAAAGGAGGGAAGTAACCCGAGAAGAAGGCTGACACTAGGGCGTGTGGCCTCCGAAGAGAAATCTAAATTAGCCTAATCGGCAAACGCACTCACCGGCAGAAAGCCAGAACCTGAGCGCAGACCTAGGTGGGTAGTTGGCTGAACCGGACCGTAGAGGCGAGCCCCCAGGTCCCATCCCTCCCCTCCCGACCAATCTTGATGGTGTGAATCTAGTTAACAGTGCAATCAATTTCAGTCAAACAACAGAGACAGAAGAGAAAAAAAACAAAAAAAAATGGGTAAAACAAAGGAAAACATAATACACCAGAAACTGTAAAACATAAGCTGAGCAGCAGGACGCCCCCAGCAGGATAGCGTAGCCACCCCTAGGGGGAGCATCGGTAAACATACACAGTTCCCCAAGCAGAGAGAGCGGTGTGGCAGTCCCTCCACCCCATCCCCCCCCCGTAAACAAAGAACCCTCCAACATGTGCCGTTGCTCTCCACCCCAGTGTCCCATATTGTGAAGAAGCTGGCCTGATCCTTAAGTATGCCGGGACTCCGCCACCCACCACCTCCCTCGGATCATTTCGGGTGGGTGTCCATCACTCAGCAGACTGGAGGGGCCCGCCGCAAGGCCAGATTTGCTATAAATCCATCTCCCCCCGCTAACCCATCTCATCGGTGCGCCAGCTTAAAGTAAGCTAAATGTCACCCAGGGGACTTAGGTGAACGGTCCAAAATCCGCTGAATGTTCTCTCATCCGTCACTTATGAGCGTCTTAGAACAGTAGGGGAAGCCGTCCCTCTGGTGGAGTAAGTGGGTTCTCGTGAGGGGAGCCAGGACCCTGGGTGCGTCTTATTGGCGCTGTGGCCCTCAGTTTCGCCAGCATAGGGTGTGCAACTTATCCGCGGCGGCCCACGGCTGGGGGGGGGGGGGGAGAACCGAGCACAGGGATGTGGTGATGGAGATGGTGGTTGCCAGACCCCCCTCCCCGCTCCCCCCAGGACAGGCCGAGACGGCCCAACAGCGGTCCGCTGTGTGGGTAGTAGGAGTGGAAGGCGACCCCCCCTCACCTCAGTAAACAGGCATAACTGGGTCCGGGGCATGGATGGGGACAAGAACACAGGGAGGCCTCAGCTTAATAACGATCGTTCTCATTAGGGGTCAGGGCAGGAACAATCCGGCAACAATTTTTGGGCAGTAGGGGTGCAAGGCGGAGTGGTGGACTGCGGCCTACTCACGTTCCTCATGTCCTGATGGTGCTCTGTCTCTCCGTCCTCCGGGCCTCCGTCGCCGGGGATGGGCCGCGGCTCTGTAATTTGAGGGGCCCGAGCGGCCGACTGTACGCGGGAGGATCTGCAGCCAGTCCGGGACACGCACTTGTTCTGCTCCAAGAAATTGGAAGAGGTCCGGGAGGTCCGCCGGGGTCTGTAGAGTAAAGGCTGAGCCTTCTTTCCGGAAGGTCACTGAAAGTGGGTAGCCCCATCTATAGGTGAAGTCTTTCTCTCTGGCTAGCTCCAGGACCGGTTTCAGCATGGCTCTTCTGCGTAGTGTCGTCTGGGAGACATCTGGTAGGATCCGGATCTCACCGTCGTCCAGAGGGATTCCCCCCAGCTCCCACGCCCTGCGCAGTATTTGTTCCTTCTGGGTGTACCTCAGGAGCCTGCATACCACGTCCCGAGGCCTGTCCGGATCCGTGGACCTAGGCCCCAGGGCCCTATGCGCCCGGTCGACCTCCACCACCGCCCCCGGCTCCTCCAGCACCCCCCTGAACAGGGACTGAACATGTCCTCCCAGGGATTCCGCCTCTACCGTCTCTGGTATGCCGTGAAGCCGTAAGTTATTGCGGCGGTTCCGGTCTTCCATCTCTTCTAGGTGGAGCTGTAGGGCCACTGCGGTATCCCTATGTTGGTCTCTGGCCCTTTCCAGGCCTGCCACACGTCCCTCAAGCGCTTGAAGCGATCCCTCTCCTGTGGACACCCTCTCGCTCAGCGTGGAGACCTCTGCTCGTACCTCCTGGTAGTCTCGGCGGTGGGTCTCCTCCAGACGCAGGATGAGCGCTTCTATATCGGACCTCGTCGGGAGGGCGTGCAAGAGCACGCGGATGTCCTGGTCCGTCTGTGTACCCCCAGGTGAGTGCGGTGGTGTTGCCATGATCGGAGGGCGGATCGGCGATACTGCCGATGGCCCTGGTCCCGATGCTGGTGTCTGAAAGCCTCCTGGGGGGGGCCGCCGCGGGGGATCGCAGGCCTCTGTGGGGTCTCCACGTGTAGCTCCACGTGGAGCCGTCGCCCGGGCCCTCGGAGAGATCCGACCCCGGGGCTCAAAATAGCGGTGGATGTCACCGGGGGACACGCTGGAACGGGTCACCCGGATGGAAGCTCTTGTTCTCTTCTGTTTGGTCGATTGCATGCCGACTTTAAAGTCGTTTTTGGCCGGTTAGGGAAGGGACAGGCCGGGAGCTCAAGAAAAGAGCAGCCTCACACAGCCATGTCCAGGCCACGCCCCCGGAGTCCTTTAGTTTTATTTCAGCATCTTTTGGCTGTAAGTGTAAAAATTCAGCATGCAAAACCAGGAATATGGAAAAAGCAGGACCTGGATTACCTATCAATTTGCAAAATTACTTAAAAAGAGGTATTCAGTCTAATGCCGGGTTCACACTGATACGACACAACAGTCGTACCACTTTGGATCTGACTTTGACCTGCGACTTGAAGTCCAACACGCTTCCAACTTCAATGAACAGGGATCCGGCTTTGATCACCGACAATACCAGGCACTGTATCTGGTATAAATCTTTAGGGGAAACTCAAATCCCCCAGATCATACCAGATCCTTATCCGTACATTGTACTCCTACCCATTCACCAAAAAAAAAAAAAAGTGTCAAAAATAAAACACAGTACAAAGGTTTTTAAAGTAATTTATTAGGCAGCTCCGTCGGGGGCGGGGCCTCTGGATGACGTCACACAGTGACCCCGCTCTATGCCAATATAAGTAGTGTCACACCACACACCCGGCATTAGAGCGACACACCCGGCATTAGAGCGGAAGAAAGCGTTGAGTCAACATCGGAAGAAGAACAGAGGGAGAAGACAGCGAAGAAGACAGGGCAAAAGAGTGAGAAGATAGCAGAGGAGACCCGGCAGAAGACAGCGGACAGAGGGAGAAGAACTGGAGAGAGAGCAGAGAAGTGCCGGAGAGGGGAGAAGACATCAGAGGACGAGGCAGAAGTGCCGGAGAGGGGAGAAGAAGTTGGGAGAGACACCGGAGCTGCTTAATAAATTACTTTAAAAACCTTTGTACTGTGTTTTATTCTTGACACTTTTTTTTTTAAGGTGAATGGGTAGGGGTACAATGTAACCCCATACTCATTCACATAGGGTGGGGGGGGACGGGGATCTGGAGGCCCCCCTTGTTAAAAGCGGCTCCCAGATTCAGATAAGCCCCCCGCTCGCAGACCTCGACAACCAAAGGCCAGGGTTGTCAGAAAGAGGCCCTTGAGACAAGGTGCTTTGGGGTGGGGGTGTTCGGGGGGGGGATGGGACGCTCGCGCATTCCCACCTCCTTTCCTGACCTGCCGGGCTGCACTCTCGCATAAGGGTTCTGGTATGGATTTTGGGGGAACCCCCACCCTGTTTTTTTCAGCGCAAGGGTTCCCCTTAAAATTCATACCAGACCGAAGGGCCTGGTATGCTCTTGGAGGGGGAACCCATGCTGGATTTTTTTTTTAAAATTGCCCCTTCAAGATCACCAGAGCACAAGTTGCATGCCAAAGTCCGATCAGTCAAGACGGCGCTCAGATTTTGATCCAACTTAAGTGATATTCAATGGGCTGAAGTAGGATCAAAGTCGGACCAAATTAGTGTAGCCAGCATTTTCAAAGTCGGACTGACTTGTTTTGAACCAGTTCAGAGGTCTACCATAGGGAAACATTGATTTTCACACGTCATGAGCTCCCAATGTCAGAGCGTTTGTTGTACCAGTGTGAAACCGGCCTAAAAGTAAACATTTATTATATTGCAGTTTACCAATTATTAAATGTGATGGTTGCATTTTTTTTCTTTTTTCAGGTTTTCATTTATTTATTTTTTATCTGGTGATCTAGCCAGGGAGTCTGTTATTTTTCAGAAGAGCAAGCTCTTTTGCAAATGTATCAGTTTACAGGATGAGACAAACATTTACCACTAACAGGGATGCTTACAATGATCAGCTTTTATTTACCGTATTTATCGGCGTATAACACGCACCCCAAGTTTAGAAGGGAAGTTTAGGGAAAAATTTACATTTTGGATGCTCGTCGGTTGTCTTGCCCGGCGTCTGTCTGCAGCCTTGCGCGGGGTACGCCCAGCCTTGTGGATGTCAGTCTGCAGCTTCCTTGCCCGGGGTTGCAGCGTTGTGTGTTTTTGAGTTTGGCGCCGAGCTGTGCAGAGCCGGATTTACTGTGTGTTCGGCTCCTCTCGCGTTGCTGCGGGCGGAGCCGAGCCGAGTGTGCAGTAGACTCGGCTCGGTCTATGTCGGCGGACAGCGGGGATCGGAGTATAACACGCACACACAATTTTCCCCTGATTTTAAGATTGAAAAAAGTGCGCGTTATACGCCAATAAATACGGTATGTAAAACCTTCCTATATCCCAGGAGGCTAAAGAAGCAGGGATCCTATTAATTTACATCAGGCTACCTCTGATCTGTCACATTTAGCTTTGGAAAAATAGAATAGAATGCAGATGTGATTGTACGCCTGCTCGATGGCCCTAGTGTCACCAACTCACAATCTGATTGGTTAAAGCTACAGTCTCATTGCCTTTTACTGTAAGCTACAGATGCCTGCACTGTTGATTCTGAAGGTCTCAAGGCAGATTTCTTTGACCTTGGCAACACATGATGAATATCATGGCTGACTGGATAAAAGCTCTAAAATACAGTAGTGGGAACAGCAAAACAAAGAGAGAAGCTATGAATCGAAGAGAATAAAGTATTGGAAATAACACATTCATGGAAAAAATATATTAAACATAAGTCAGTAACTCAGATAGTTTAGGTAGTGTTTAGGGCAGAAAAGAAGGCCTTGCTGGCCCTGATGGCCCACCACTGGTACTGACATATTTAGTGACACTACACTAATGCAAAAGTGGCTCCGGTGTGCGGTGTGAAGTAACATTATGTGCTGGGCATATGTTGACTCCATACACAGGGCATGCGTTAGAGGCCAATAGGGATATTAATTCTGTAAACAATTGTAGGGGAAGTCTCTGCTTACATGACCAGTCCAAATATCCTTATCTGAACTCAGGAGGTACAAAATGTGACAGAAATAATATATGACGTTTGCATACTGTGTAGTATTAAACGCTGGTCAGCTACAGCCAAGATCATTTGAATATTTTTAAGTTTTAGTTTTAGCATAACGCTTTAAACCCCGTACACACGATCCCAAAATCGTACGGAAAATGCTTCTTTCGAAACGATCGTACGACAATCGAGTCGTTAGTACAGCGATTTCGAGAGCCGATCAGGACAGTTTATCCGATTTTATCCTATCGGACATGCACGGAATTGTTTTTCGTACGATGCCAGATCGTACGATTTTCGTTTAATCAGTACAGCTGTCGTTCGAAAATGCAATACAAATGCATTACAACACATGACATCACTTCCGATTTTTTATTCTGCCGTACGAGAATTTTCGTGACTTTAGTAAACTCATCAGATTCGATGTGAGATTAGCATACAAAAAAAAAAAAACGGATGATCATTTGTCCGATAATCGGATCGTGTGTACCGGGCATTAGAACAGAGTGAAAAAAAGAAAGCTTCTATGTGGTTTTCATTGCTTTGAAAGTAGAAAACAACAACAACAACAACTCAAATGCTTCTTTTGCAGTTGATTATTTTCATTACAATGCACTATTGCCATGCAGATCAAAGCAACAGGTTTGCATGAATATTCAGGAGCAGCACACATACACCTTTCCTTTGTTCACAATTCAGCCACCGGGAGTGAAAACTATTCCTAGTAATTTTGAATAGTGATGGGCTCAGGTGTGTTCGGATCGAACGTGCCAGGAAGCCGTCACTGCACACCACCAATCATAGGCAGTAAGGCATTTCCCAACCGTTTCTTGTTGCCAGCTAGTTTATTGTCAAAAGTGAAGAGGTTACTCCATAGGCGTGCATACAGGATGTGCCCAGGCACACCCTAATCATCCCATGTGCATTAGTATTATTATTCGGTGTAGCAGCAGGAACATGGGAAAGATCTCCCTCTTACCGGCTCTGGCAAAAGAGAAGTGTTTATGCTCTTCTCTTTCACTGTGCCGACAGGGAGATCAATGTGCCGGGGTCATATATATGTAGACACATGCATGTTTGAGCTTTAGGGTGCACACCCTAATGCAATAGGCTGCGCACACCTATGGATGAGTGGCAGTGCTGGGTGGGGGAGATGGGATTGGTGGCACTCTTGCTTTCAGTGTGGACTCCATGCTTGCTGTGTCTCTGGCTCCCTCCAGGCTTCACATGTCTCCCCTCACACAGTGTAGACCTCCTCCGCTCTTCCTACTGGATCAGCTGGCTCTTCCAGTCCCTCGGACACCATGCCCCCATCTGCCTGCTGCTCTAAATTCAATGGACGGAGAAGCTGTGTGGGCAGTCCTGCAGCAGTTACTGTACTTGGAACAAAGGAGTCAGGGGGAGCTGGGAGGCGGAGCCAGTAGTTTAGTACACCAGTCTGGATGAGAGGGGACGGCGGCATATAGTACAACAGATTCTCTGCAGCCCCTGAATGCTCGCTTATCCTCCTCTTCCTCCTGAAGGCATTCAACGGCTGTAGGGTGGAAAATACAGAGCATCGGTTGTTCTATATGCCGCTCGCTGCCCCTCTCATCCAGGTGTAGACAAGTATGTCAGGGTTCTCTTGTGAAAAAAAAAAAACACACACACGTATGTCAGGGATTAAAGTGTGCCCAGGCACACCTGGCACCCCCCCTGCGCACACCTACGCACTCATCCCACGCCCCCCAGTACTGCCACTCAACCAAATCCACACCACACTTTTCACATATTTGTAAAAAAATAAAAAAGATTTTTTTTTCCATTATTTTTCTTCCACTTGACCACTTTGTGGTGGTCTATAACAAAATCCCAATTAAATACATTTACGTTTTTGGTTGTAACATGACAAAATGTGGAACATTTCAAGGGGTATGAATACTTCTTCAGGGCACTGTATAAAGATACAAAATAACATTGACTTTGGCATCTATTCTGTTTGTGGATCAAAAGAAAGAACTCTGATCTGCAGATGTCAGTTAAAGGAGTTGTAAAGGAAAAAGTTTTTCCACCTTAATGCAATCTATGCATTAAGGTGAAAAAACTTCAGTGTATACCGCCCCCCCCCCCCCCCCCCCCCCCCCCCGTTTTACTTACCTGACCCGTCAAAAGTCCCGCGAGCGGTCCCGAGATCCTCTGGCCGCTGATTGGCTAGAGCGGAAGGATTGAGAGCAGCTCAGCCATTGGCTCGCACTGCTGTCAATCACATCCAGTGACGCAGGGCTGAGTGATACAGTGAGCGGATATGGCCACTCGCTGTATCACGGGAGTGCGCCCGCAATTACTCACCACCATGCGAGCTCACTCGCATGACTGTGGTCAGTACTTGCAGGGAAGGACCAGAGACAGCAGCCGAGGGACCCCAGAAGACGTGGATCGGGGCCACTGTGTGCAAAACGATTTGCACAGTGAAGGTAAGTATAACATGTTTGTTATTTTAAAGGAAAAACATTTTTCCTTTACTAACCCTTTATAGCAACCTGGCAAGATTTTTTTTATATAAAATATTACTCTGTTTAACCCCCAACTTCTAATTCTCCATTCAACTATTTTCCTGCCAATTTTAATTTTTTGTTAATTTCTACTTTATTAACCATTCATTTTTTTAAATTGTGTGCGATTGTTTTGTCCATTTAATTTTTTTTACACATTTAACCGTTTGCGGACCAGCCGCCACAGTTAGCTGTACATCGGTGGTCGCTTTTGCATCAGAGGGGGTGCTGATGCTCATGACCGGTGGTCGCGATGACCGCCAGTCACCAGCGATCTCCAAGCACGAGAGGCACACACATCCCTATTCTGTGAGCTGAGCAAAGACAGATTGTGAGTTCCTAATAGCTAGGAACCACGATCTGTAATTTCCTCTAGGTCAGTCCCACCCCACTTTAGTTAGACTACACATTAGGGAACACAATTAACCCCTTGATCGCCCTATCGTTAACCCCTTCGCTGCCAGTAATCAGCGCATTTTTATAGCACTGATCGCTGTATAAATGCCAATGGTCCCAAAAATGTGTCAAAAGTTTCCGATGTGTCTGCCATAATGTGGCAGTCCTGATAAAAATCTCAGATCGCTGCCATTACTCGTAAAAATTAAAGATGATATAAACCTATCCCCTATTTTGTAGACACTATAACTTGCGCAGAACAAAAAAATGTACACTTATTGCTAATTTTATTACCAAAAATATGTAGAATACATATCTGCCTAAACTGAGAAAAAATTCACTTTAAAAAATAAAAATAAATTTGGGATATTATAGCAGTACAAAATAGTGCAAAACTGAAAAATAAATAAAAATAAAACTTTTTTTTTGATTGTAGAAGTGACTTAATGCCCGATTATGTTTGCCACCTCTGCGTTAGACCAGTGGCCCATCGCAGGCCAACAAGCCCCCCAAGTTGGGTTTTAAAAGTCTGCTTATAACCCATTTATGACGAAGCGTGGATATTACTTTTTACTCTCCATTACACACAGCTGCTTCCTATCCAATTCATAAAAATTGGGCTGTAGCCAGTAAGTCCCACAGACTCCTCTCTGCTAAACAGATTTGCGAAGAGTTGGTCGTGACTTTGACCAGTCAAATTTACTGGGGGGTCTTACCCTCTGTTTATTTTTTCTTAACATTTAGGTCTATTGTGTTCAAGATTCGGAATGTTGTAAATAGCAGTTGCTGCCCTCAACAGCCATCAAAATACCAGCCCCATCAATTTTCTCGAGCAGAAGACATTATTGGTTGCCATTGTTTATATTATGTTTAAAAAAAATGAAATACCCGGTTTCCCCCTTTTTTTTTATAAGTGATCATCTTCCCACAGTCACAGTTCTCAGCTGCATAAGAGCTGGGGGGAGAAGCAGCAGTACCCGGAGCTTCCCAGTGAAAGGCTGCTCAGCGGGGGGTGGACAAGTCTGATCATTGGAGGAGAGCACACCAAGCTCCCAGCACAGCTAGAGAACTGACCACAATGTGTTTTGCCTAGTGTGGTCATTTTCACACAAAGGAAGCAATACAAAGAGAACAGGATACTTTTTTCATGCAAATACAAGGTACAACAGGCACATAACAGGATAATGAAGTGTTAGGTGTAAAACACTTTAAGCTTAACAAATTTAAAAAAAAATAAAAAAACTCCCAAAAATTAGACAAACACAATTTGGAGACAGCAAAATATTATATTTCAGAAACTTTCCTTACAGGTTATACACTGTATTACAGCAAAGCCTGCTCAGTTCATAATAAAAGGTGGCCCTTCCACAGGGATTAAAGCTCAGAATTTTGCAAAGACCCATTATGCTGGTTACATTACATATTATACAAAATAATTTCCCACCATAGGCATTATGTCGAGAAAGGTCCATATGGGCTATAAAACTTTTTTACATTTAAAATACAATACTGTTACTAGCGCAAAGCCCAGTTACTTCATCTGTCGCTTCCTTTTCAGAAGAGAATCACGCAGAGCGATCTGTACAACAGTAAACAAAGAAAAGTACAAGTAGTTAAATTCAAACCACAGATATACAAGAAACGTCACAATAAAAGGAAAAGATCCTTGTTCAGGCACTGTTAGGTAAAGCCAAAAATAAAGTCTGTTTTTACAGCATTTTTCTTTTTATATATGTAGAAACAATTAGCTTAAAAGTTAATAAATAACACATTTAAAAACCTTGTTCATATGTTTGTAGTTCTATATGAACAAGGGGGGCAGCCAAACATGCTTATTACAAACTCTACATAGTGTTTTGGTCTAATAAAAGGTTGGTTTCAGAGAGAGAGAGAGTTCCAAAGCAAACAGATACTGCTGTGCCCTTACAAAAAAACTAAATACATTTACTGTTAGGATTCATTTAAAGCGGGTGGCCCATTAAAAAAATATTAAAAGCCAGCAGCTACAAATACTGCAGCTGCTGACTTTTAATATTAGGACACTTATGTGTCCTGGAGTCCAGCGGCGTCCGCAGCGGAGGACGAGCGTTCGCTCGTCTCTTTGCTGCTCCCCCCTCCATCCACGGTGAGGGAACCAGGAAGTGAAGCGCTCCGGCTTCACTGCCCGGTTCCCTACGGCGCAAGTCGCGCTGCGCCCTCCGATTGGCTCCCGCTGTGTGCTGGGAGCCGATAGTTTCCAGCACACAATGGGAAAAACCCGTCTTTTGCCTGAGACTGCGGGCCGGAAGTGGGTGCAAATACCTGTCTTTAGACAGGTATCTGCACCCCCCTCCCCCCTGAAAGGTGTCACACCGGAGGGGGGGAGGGTTCCGATAAGCGGAACTTCACTTTAGGGTGGAGATCCGCTTTAAGGGTTTGGGGTGAGCAGTAGGGGATCACTTTTCTTCAACTTATTTTCAGTGCCAACATCCCTACGCCAATCTCTTGGCACCTGTATCTAACATGCCTTAGGGCCCTTTCACACGGGGCGGATCAGTAATGATCCGCCTCCGTGTGTCCGTAAGCTCAACGGGGATCGCTCCGTAAATCCCCGCTGAGCCGTCGGATGACAGGGCGGTCTCCGCACACTGTGCAGGGACCGCCCTATCTTTTCTCCACTCTCCCCTAACGCGTGTCCGTGTTCATCAGATCCGGGAGAAAAAAAAATAGGACATTCTTCCGTCTGCAAAATCGGATCTTTGCGGAGGCGGCGATTACGGGTGTCAGCGGATGTTTATCCGCCGACACCCGCAATCACATAGGGACCAATGTTTGTCCCCTTTTCATCCGCAAACGGATGGATGAAAAAGCGGACATACAGTCCGCACGTCTGAAAGGTGCCTTACGCTGCTTTTAGGTTTGATACATTTACCTGCTTATCTCTGAAAGATCGTTTGTTTTTAGTTCGGACATTCTGGCTGTATCTCATCATCATAAAGCTTTTATTCTTCGTCTTCTCCTTGTTGGTGGTGCTGGCATGGGGATTCATTTTCGTCCTTTTCCTCACAAATTCTTTCCTGTCTGTTCTTCCGGCCTAAGTGGCAAAAGAAAAAAAAAATCCTAAACAGAGACGTTTTTTGCAGGATTAAATAACCAAGTATTAAAGCGGTGTTCCAACCACATAGCATTTTTTTAAATGTATGTCCTTCCATCATGCCTTTTTATAATATAAATCCAGCCACTTACTATTTTACAATCCGCCACCGCTCCGCATAGTTATTCAAAAAAAAGTTTATAAAACTATATCCACACGGTTGTCATTTTGCTTGTGGGCATTGTGAAGCCCACAAGCACTTACTTCCTGGAAGTCTTGGAAGGGGAGTGATAATTGGGTAGCGCAATGCATCCTGGGAAATGATGAAATCTCCCAGTAGCATTAGAGGGAGATAATGTCAGGATCCTAGGCGATTCCAAAGGCAGTTTTTGTGGGACCGCATAGCAACAGGCATTTCCAGATGAGTAAAAAAAATGTTTTCCTTTTTTAGGTCTAATGAGCACAATAATGAAAAAAACATTTTGGGATAGAAACTGCACTTTAAAGAGGTCTTTTCATAGTCTATTTAGCTAGTAAACATATTCAGTTTTAAAAAAATCATATGAATATATTTTTAAAGCAGCATATTCATGTGGTTTAAAATACACCTTAAACCGCCACTTCTTCATTGGGAAATCCAGATTTCTGTTACAATGACCAAACACCCCCAATCTGTTTGAAAGATTTTCGGTTTCAGATAGTAAAACATTGATTGTATTCACCACCACACCAACTATTAGGGCCCACTCCCACCAAGCCTTTGCAAAACACGTCAATGAAATGCACCATACAAGTATGGCAGAGAACGCAAATTTATTTGGCACCTCTTAAATGTAACATCCTGCAATGCAAAATGTGCGCTCTGGTGGAGCAAGCCTCATTTTTTATTACTACATTTAGAACTTTTTCTTCTTTTAATATCTAATGCAGTTCACCACATGTTTTAAAGCACAAAACACATGCACTGCGACACAGTGTTTTATAGTGGACTCTATGGCCCGGATTCACAAAACACTTACGCCGACGTATCTCCAGATACGCCTCGCAAGTACAAATATGTGCCGTCGTATCTGTGCGCCGAACCCACAAACTTAGATACGCCTAAAAACAGACTTCATCCCACCGACGTAACTTGCCTACGCCAGCGTAGAGTGGGCGCATATTTACGCGTGACGCATGTGGCTTTCCTATTGATTTTCTATTTAAATATGCAAATGAGGGAGATACTCCAATTCACGAACGTACTTGCTTAAAGCGGTTTACGTAAGTTTTACGTTCAGCGTAAAGTTATTCCCCATAGATGAGGCGCAACCCATGCAAAGGTATGGACATGGGAACACATGCCTACGTATTGTACGTTGGACGTCTGTGAATATGGGCCGACGTTGATCCGGCGTATCTTATGTAGTTGTTCCAATGTGGTTGTACGCATGCGCACGGGGATACGTCCTTGTCCCGACACATGCGCAGTTAGTTTTCAGTACTTGTCTGGCGCCCGGCCCATCATTTGTATGGGGTCACGCTTCATTAACATGGATCACGCCCACTTCCGGCTTACGCCTACGAAATATACACTACGCCGGCGCAGAGTTGGGAGCATTTGTTTGTGAATTCCATGCTTGCCTCTCCGCACTGCGCCGGCGTAGCGTAAAAAAGAGATACACTACAGCGGCATAAATATGCGCTGTTGTATGTGAATCCGGGCCACTGTGCTTGTGCCCACACTTGAAGTCCTGAAAATAAGGATTTGAGAATTTTTGTAAGCTTGCTAGCATTCACCTAGTTTCTGGTAAATTATGTATACATTAAAATATAAAAAACAATCTGATAATGGCCATCAAAACAAAAGCATATTTTAAATCTATTTTACAGTTAAATCTGCATCAAAGACGCAATACCTATTTATTATATATATATATATATATATATATATATATATATATATATATATATAAAAAAAGCACCTAATTAAAAATGATCTTCACACAAGATTCTGCTTCTACCACTAAATAAAATGACAGTGTCTTGGGAGATTGATTTGCATATAATAAAGATAAAATAAAAAATATTTCATCTTTCATAAGTTTGTTCCAGGCCCCAAATGTTTTTGCCACAACTTGGTGCTGAAGCCCATCAATCAGCTTACTTGCTTTACGATGTTCCTCCCAATGCAAAAAGTAACAAAGTATTTAAAACCCATTAGATTGTGTTTCTTTCAGAAAAAAAAATCAAAAAATTAGATTCCCCTGTTACACCAAGACATTCAAAATATGGCACTAGCAGTTCTACCAAACTGCACCCCAAAGGGTTTTCCTAAAAGTACCCATAGGGTTGATTTTTTAATCCAGAAAAAAAAGAATGGATTAACCAGCTACAATATGTTTAAAGCAGTATTAAACTCAAAAGCAAACATTCATTATATTGCAGCTCATAAATTCTTAGCCGTGATGCTTTATCAGTTTCCTTTTTATTCTTTCTTCTATGTTCATTGGGTGATTTGACAGCACATCTGCCATTTACAGAAGCTCAAGCTCTCCAGCAGAATGCATCAGTTTACATGAATGAGACACAATCCATTTACAAGGGTAAATGGAGCTTTTATTTATTCATGCAAAACCTTTATCCCAAAAAGGAATAGACTGCTATAACTGTTTATTATTATGTGTTCCCTGGAGTTGAACATTTTTATTACATCTGCAAATACAGTCAACACTCCCATGCCCCCCATCCAGACTGACAATGCCTCCAAATTGGTGTCTCACTAATACTGGAGGGTGTTTTGCTGGACAAATCACCAGGTGAAAAACGGAAAGGGGGGAAAAGGTCAAAAAAATAAATAAACGGACACAGCCACCAAATTCAATGATTGGCAAGCTGCAATATAATACATTTGTGAATAAAAAAGAAAAGGGGAAGCACTCACAGTGCTACATCCCTATAATCAAGGGAAAAACAAATGATTGCTCAAAAGGGGTAACCAATGGTCGGACTGTAAAGGCAGAAACACAATAGAATTTAGCAAAAATAAAAATGTATTAGAGAAAAAATACAAATTAATTAACGCAGTGTAAATAAATGTGTGGTTTTGGGTTTAAAACTGCTTTAACAAGTTGTCACAATACTCATTCCATGTGTCATATCGGCTTTGGGATCAATATGGTCATGTGACCAGCACTGCAGGAATCCTGAACAGCCATTAATGGAGAGAAGCACACTATAATGCAAGTAAAGTAAACCATGCATTAGAATTAAGAAAGACACGAAAAAGGTAATCAATGCAATCCATTACCTTCTGGGATAAGATTTGCCACCTGGGACAACTTGCATGCATAATTCTGTATAATTATATGCACACTGTAAAACTGTATGTACCTATGGCCATCTACCCCAGTATTTTCAATTTTTTAATTTACAATTTGTCTTTTGCCCTTTGTTTTTGCTGTCTCTACCATTGATCAGGGCTAATACCAATTTCTTTACTTTAACCACTTAAAGTCCGCCTCCTGCACATATACGTTGGCAGAATGGCACGGCTGGGCACAAGCACGTACAGGTACGTCCTCTTTAAGTGCCCAGCCGTGGGTCCGATCGCCGCTGGAGTCCCGCGATTGGTCCACGGAGCTGAAGAACGGGGAGAGCTGTGTGTAAACACAGCTTCCTTGTTCTTCACTGTGGCGCCGCCATCGATCGTGTGTTCCCTAATATAGGGAACCACAATCAATGATGTCACACCTACAGCCACACCCCCCTACAGTTAGAAACACAGATGAGGTCACACTTAACCCCTTCAGCACCCCCTTGTGGTTAACTCCCAAACTGCAATTGTAATTTTCACAGTAAACAATGCATTTTTTGCTGTGAAAATGACAATGGTCCCAAAAATGAGTCAAAATTGTCCGAAGTGTCCGCCATAATGTATTCTCTCTAATGCCCCTTTATACATTCCCAGGAAGACGTTCAGATACATTGACTCGCTGCTGACCTCATTTTTGTGGGGCAGTCCGGGTGTCGCTGGCCATCTTGCAGCTGCCGGTAGGGAGGGGAGGTCTGGCGAAACCCGACCTTCATCTGTACTACCTGGCATCGCAACTGGTTCAGGCTCACTGGCGAATGTTCACTTCCTACGAGAGGCTACTGAACTTTTTCTATAGGAGGGGGGTCCCCAGGGGAGATGGAGTTCCTGTGCTTAAATCGGCTAAAAGGGTGCTTGAGATTTGTATAAAACATGTACAGGATGGTCCCTTGCACTTATCACCTAACGCCCCATTATGGTTTAATCCTTAAATACGGAATTTTTTCCTGCTCGACAATGGTCATAGATGGGCCAATTTTGGTTTTGTTTATCTGCACCAATTATTTGA
>CM056049.1:501787153-501970488 GCA_029574335.1 Rana kukunoris | reverse complement strand
ATCACGTGGTAAAACGGCCGCGATCAGCTGCAATTTACCGTGATCCGTGATGCGCCGGGTCTTCTAGACCCGCGAGCACGACACTTTCGTGAGCAGCGTCCCAGGGGACGCGCAATCGCGAAAGTGAAGGACGACGTCCCAGGGACGTCGTCCCGAGGTAACCCCGCCCGCGCGTAGCAGTAAAATGCCTATGGCGCGGTGGGCAAGTGGTTAAAGTGTTAGATAAGGTCCATAGATCAGTAAGTGAAGCTGAGAAAAGCGTGAGGAATGCTTGGAACAAATGGTGATGTACCCTCCACCGATCTCCAATTTCCACCAAAACGTGAGGCACACGCCCCCTCAGGTTCAAACTCACCAAAAATACAAAAGAACAAGCCTTGTATATCAATGGATCATCCTGACCAGACCTCCAACATCAGTCACGGGACAGCAGGGGTAATATATAAAGCTCCATGATAAGATCATAAAGGAAACAGAAGCACTATATAGTGTAATACCGTTTAAATTTAATATACAAAAGCCCATATAGTACCACCCCGCAGTATATCTACGTACATAAAAGTATAAGTAAATGAACAAAAATAGAGTGTAAGGTTCACCCGCTCTCTACTCCGCACGCTGGAGGTCGCGCTTATCCCGCGGTCACGCTGCTGAAGGCGCCTCTCTTGGTAGCGATGGTGAGATGGTGGAACGCACTCTTTGTGTATCCTGTTACGCCGTCGTAGCCTCCCCTGGCGCGTTTCGTCACATCCCACTTCAACAGAGGGCGTGGCTACTCGCGTTCATCACGTCTTTATGCCCCTCAATCGTCTGCCATTGGATAATCTGTACGCGCTCATTTGCTCCCATTGTGAATCAGGAGACGGAAGTGAGTAGCGACGTCAATAGCTAAACATCGAGTCTGCACAAGTACGTGAATATATTGAAGAATACTGCACAAATTCGTTATGACAGTCACATACAATAGTAGGGATTGTTGATCAAACAGCATATACCCAATTGTTTTATTGGTAACCATGATTTCTGTAAACAACAAAAATCATTGGGAAAAAAACAAACACAACAACGGCATCACTCGTGTTTAACCATTAGTTGGCCGCTCGTGTTTAACCCTTAGTTGGCTAATCACAACCTATCTGTCACATTATAATGAGCAAGATGATAACCAGGATACACAAAGAGTGCGTTCCACCATCTCACCATCGCTACCAAGAGAGGCGCCTTCAGCAGCGTGACCGCGGGATAAGCGCGACCTCCAGCGTGCGGAGTAGAGAGCGGTGAACCTTACACTCTATTTTTGTTCATTTACTTATACTTTTATGTACGTAGATATACTGCGGGGTGGTACTATATGGGCTTTTGTATATTAAATTAAACGGTATTACACTATATAGTGCTTCTGTTTCCTTTATGATCCATATCACTGGAGCTTTATATATTAACCCCTGCTGTCCCGTGACTGATGTTGGAGGTCTGGTCAGGATGATCCATTGATATACAAGGCTTGTTCTTTTGTATTTTTGGTGAGTTTGAACCCCTGAGGGGGCGTGTGCCTCACGTTTTGGTGGAAATTGGAGATCGGTGGAGGGTACATCACCATTTGTTCCCAAGCATTCCTCACGCTTTTCTCATCTTCACTTACTGATCTATGGACCTTATCTAACACTTTAAATCTACATTGGACTTTTTATGCGCTGTTTATCATGTTTTAATCAACTGAATTTTAGTGGTTAATTAGTGTGATACTTTGTTTTATACTTTGAATAGACAAATTTATTTGTCTTATTTTAAATAGCTGCTGATAGTAACATACATCGCTTGACTGCTCTCAAGTGGAGATTTTATATCTTGAGATTTGTATATGTTATTATGATATAATTTTTTTGGTATTTTTATATCTATACATTTGTATGGTTGGTCTATTCCTTAGATTTATCCAACTCTTAGTCTAAGTAATACCTGTCCTTGGCGCCGGGAAGTGCACAGTGAATTTCTTTCTGCTGCCGTTCCCCCCTTTTGTCTTTCTTTGTGCACTCTTTTATAAAATCCGTACCAGACCAGATCTCAATTCAGAATCTGTTCATTAAAGTCTGACCGATGTCTGACCGATTTTGCAGGGCAAAGTGGGATCGAAAGTCATGGGAGCAGTGTAAAACCAGCCTAAAACAAATTAAGAAAAGTGCAATACAGAAGGCACCACATGGTGTCTGTTAATATGTTGGCAGCACCACACACCTGCCAATCTACTGCTGGAAAAAAAACCTACACAAATACTTATTTTTTGAAAATGTTTTGGCTTCAAGATTAGCGTCACTTAGACACTAATCACTGCATTGTGGGAGACTATATATGTATGCCCCAAACCTGTACTATTTTTTCAAGGACTGGCTTTGACAAAAAAGGGGCACATACTGGCATCTGTTGTATTGTGCTAGTCAGAGTTTGCTATATATACAACTTTGATACAAATTTACTTTAATTAAGGTACATCTATATAGTAACAGAAGAGTATTCAGCTACTGCACACCTCTGGTAATAAAAAGCTCAGCCTGTGTCTCACTGATATATAAAGGAAGATGCTACCGGTGCAAAACCACAAATATGTCTCTATTGTTTTAGTTTGCTGCAATCGGATGTATGCCACCCTAGAGTGGAATATTTGTATTATAACCAGTTGTGGATTGTGCTAACTCCAATGCCAATTTAAATAATATCTTATTGTGTCAAGAACATAAATTATGTAGGTAAATATGCTCTGCTTCTTGTGAAAAACCTTACAACTAATGCTCCCTACTCCTTAATCAATATAATGTGCCATACAAATCAAATACAAACAGTATCAAAGAAATCTTTTAGGTCCCAATAAACAATGGGCCAGATTCAGAGAGAATTAGATTATCGTAGCGTATCAGAAATACACTACGCCGCCGTTTTTTACCTGGCTCTACGTGGAATCCAGGTAGATTTTGTCCAGTAAACGACGGCGGCGTAGTGTATTTCTCCCGTCGCAATCCATCTACGCGAGTAGGGGGCGTGAATCATTTAAAATAGGCGCGTTCCCGCGGCGATCGAACTGCGCATGCTCCGTTCGCAAATTTCCCGCCGTGCATTGCGCGAAATCACGTCGTTACGTCATTCGTTGTTTGAGTAGCGTCGTTTACGGACATTTCTATTCCCGAACGACTTACGTAAAAAAAAATAATAATAATGAAATTCGACGCGGGAACGACGGCCATACTTAACATGGGCTACGCACCGTTAGACCAGCAAAAAGCTGGTCTAACAGTACGTAAAAAAAAATAGACGTAAGCGATTGCGAAGACCGCTCGTATCTTCGTCGCCGTAAAAACTCATTTGCATATCCCGACGCATCAAAACGACGAAAACTTCTCCCAGCGGCCGCAAAAATATCGCAGCGTAGATCCGAAGGCTTACGAAGACGTAAGCCTCTCGGATCGAAGCCCGAAGCCGCCGTATCATGGTTTGAGGATTCAAACTAGTGATACGGCGCGCGAAATTTGAAATTACTCCTGTCTAACACCAGTTAGACAGGCGTAATTGCTCTGTGAATCTGGGCCAATGTTTCCCAAAAGATCAATTAGTGAATCAGCCAAATATAGATGCAAAAAAAAACTGTGCAATGTTATCAGTTTTTGCCAAAGATTAAAGTGCAAATGCAAATAAAAATATAAAACAAACACAATAGGTGCATATATTATCTATAGTGACCATAAAGTGCAGTGTGCAAATAGATTTTTGGTGTGAAATGACAAATATGATAAATGTCCTTATTGAGTGATCACTCTTTCACTGCTGATCCTTATTTTGTAGTTTGGTGTTTCTACTTCCACCCTTAAAGTGCTTTGCCACCACCACCTATTAAAATGGCCACTCACTAGATGGATATGAGTGTGCGCCTTTGGTTCATTACAGGATAACCACTCCGTAGCATTAAGTCCACCAGCAGCCTTTGCCTACAGACTGTTGGGACTGCTTATTGCCAACAGAATAGATTCCTTCATCCACGCTAATTAGCTTTGATACTTTGCGCTCCATGTCCATTCGATTTGTATGGAACCAGGGACTATCGCGTATCCGTCTCCCAGATTTCGAATTGTACCATTGGGCGGCATTACTATCTCGGATCCTGGAATGGTTTCCTCGCCCCTTCCCTAAAGCATCCACCTCAGTGGAACAAGATCTGTCCCCATACGATCTGCGGGCCTTATTATGGGGCTATGGACGACAATTACATTTGCTTTCCTCGTCTTCCCCCTTGACACTCGCTAGCTTAACCCTATGGTTATGGTATAAAAAAGGTCTATTACCCCTTTTATCCTCAGACCCCTCGCCCCTTACTTCGTTGTTCGACCACCCTTCTCTGCCTTAGGGTATGGGGTCCACCATGGTAGGCCCATTCTCACGATCAACCTGGCCGTGGCAGGTTCCTTTGCGGATCCTTCCCTGGGGGCCCCCGCTCAACTGGGCTCCTCAGGAAATTGGCTTACGGCACTCTGTATATCCTCTTTTTGCTCGGACTTGTTTTCTTCTTTCCAAATTCATAGACCTCTAACGGAATTTGAGCAGCTGTGTTCTCTCTCTGAAACGCCTAGACATCTACTCTCCTCTATGTATTCACTACAACATGCAGCACTACACAATCAACTCCCCCCTTACACTAGGAGATGGTCTACAGACCTGGACAGAGATCTTTCTTTAGTAGATTGGCAAAAATCATTCACTTTACACACAAGTCCTCTATTTCCTGCTATTCTCAGGAAAAAAACTTTAAACTCCTCTCTAGATGGTACAAGGACCCTCAAACTCTACACAACATCTTCCCATCCGTGTTTCCCCTATGCTGGAGATGTGGATTGGCAGAGGGGAGCTACTTACATATTTGGTGGGAATGCGTGGCGGTCCAACCCCTGTGGTCTCAGGTTTTTGCCATATATGGTGGTCTCTATGATTGTACAATCTCACCTACCCCGGAAATAGCCCTGTTGTCCATGCTCCCTTGGTCGATAGCGTCTCAAAAGAACTCCCTACTACGTTTCTTTCTATCAGCCGCTAGGCAACTCATATCTTTGTTTTGGAAGACCACTACCACTCCACCTCTGTCTATATGGTTCTCATTGGTCAATGACATCATGCGCTTGGAGGAGATGATTGCCTTAGACAATGATACCCTTGATAAATTTATGTCCCCCTGGTCTCTCTGGATAGATTACTCTACTTCTGATTCCCTGAAAGCGAGGTTAAAATCCTATGATCAGCCTGGATATGTCTTGTGAATCTGCTATATGGGGCTCCGACATCTCAGTCTGCCCAGCACCCCTCCACCTTCCCCTCCCCCCCCCCCGCAGTTGATCTGCAAACCCCCTTTCGTCCTCCCCCTCTACATCTCCCTCCCCACTCCCCCCTTTTTTTTCTTCCTTTTTTCTTTTTTTTTTCTCCACTCCCTCCTTTTCTTCTTGCTTTTTTTCTGTGCCTGTCTCTTTATTTCTATTTTGTGCAAGGACATGTTTTTTTTTTTTTTTTTTTCCCGGATCCTGATAATTGCTGATATACACCGGTCTGACTTCACTGTATACCTAGTGTAATAATTATTTTCATCTTTTTAGAGGTCTGACGCTGCTTTTTCTACTCGCCATGTAATCCCTGTTTATGATTTTATGTCATTGTCCTCTTTGCCTTGCTCATGTCCTGATATTTTGTTTTCTCAAAATGTTAATAAAACATATTCGACTCTAATTAGCTTTGATAAGGAATTCTACTGATTTCCCGCATTCAACCCCCCTAAATGAGAGAACTCATTACATGTGTGGTTAGACTAAAGCTGACTATACATGGATCTAAATTTTGATTCATGTATGACAATGTGGTTGTACAAAAGTTGATCTACCAAATGACTTCTGCACAAGCGCCCCCCTTGTAGATTTTCCCCACTCAATCAGTGCTGATGTGTGGATGGGGGATCCAGCTTGAATGTGTGGATGGGGGGGATCTGTACAGTTTTGTTTAGCTCAATCCACTGGTTTAAATTGATTATTTCTATTATATTTTATAAACTTTAAACTTTACTTCTTTATCTAGATCATTCATCGGGACATAAAGCCAGAAAACATATTGGTTTCTCATTCTGGTGTGGTAAAATTGTGTGATTTTGGTTTTGCTCGTACATTGGCTGCCCCAGGGGAGGTTTACACAGATTATGTGGCCACACGATGGTACAGAGCTCCAGAGCTTTTGGTTGGGGACATCAAGTACGGAAAGTAAGATGATTTTGCAATAATGTACAATAGTATACGTTTCTTGATTGTGAAAGTTTTTCAGTAACTAATACTGTTGTAATTTTCTTACCAGAGCTGTTGATATATGGGCAATTGGCTGCTTGGTAACAGAAATGCTGACTGGGGAACCACTTTTTCCTGGGGACTCCGATATCGATCAATTATACCATATCATTAAATGCCAAGGTATATTTAATTTCATTTGATTATTAAATGCATGTAAAACATAAATAACAGCAATTACAGTATTTCAACAATTGGTGAGCATGCCATTCATTTGTTATATGTACAGCTACTAATACTATCTAGTCTGAGCTGGATTTCCATCACTGAGGCCTGTAAGCACACAACCAAAGTATCGTCTCTTTGCTAGGATCACCTCTTTTACATACAGACGACTGATGGCTATGGAATGATAGCAAATCAAATGCTTATTGTTTTATGAATATATAATCCACCTGTGTTGTACATTTTGAAAAGCTGGGAAATTTGATATTTATGGTAAAAATTATTACAATGATTTTTGTGAGTGGGTATAATTATAATTCATAATTATATAATTATAATTTGTGGAATCTGCTGAGCTTTTTGTAGATCTGCAGTCTTTAAAATTTAGAGTAGTTTCACTATGGGACTTTTCCTTCTGTGCTAGGTTGAGATGGTTTGATCACTATTAACCATCTGGACAGCATATTCAGATAATTGAGTGTATGCATCATGAGTTGAAGTTTTGGGACTCTTGGCAGTGTATTAAATATTTTTATTGTCCTTTATATCTGCCTAATATAATTTTGTGTCAATGTGCAAAAACAATCATACTGATTTACTAAAGGAGCTTAGGACCTTTAGCCCTGGTTCACACTGGGCTGCGGGAGTGAAATTGCGCGATTTCAGCTGAACTCGCACGATTTCACTCCCTCTGGCAGTCCCGATTTCGGCTGCGATTTAGGAGACATCTGTGCAGGTTTCTGCACAGATGTCAATGTAAATCGCGTCCTGAAATCGCAAAAAGTAGTACAGGAACTACTTTTTGAAATCGGTGCAGCGCCGCAGATGCGGTGTCGCACCGATTAGGACGGTGTCATTGCCGGCAATTGCCGCCGATTTGAGATGCGATTTCACATGTGAAATCGCACCTCAAATCGAACCAAATCGTACCCAGTGTGAACCTGGGCTCACTCAATAAACTGAGTTCAGATTCACTTAGATTACCCAATTATGTGAAAAACAAATCACATGTTTTTTGCACAGGCTTGGGTATTTAAAGTGTACACAGCTAACATTAATTGATAGATTTTCATCTGTTTTAGTAAATCAGCCTCACTGTATCAATTGTGAACAACATAAAATATCATCGAGAATAGTAGGCCTGTTTATATGAGAAAATGTACACTTTTCTACAGCTATGTTTACAAAAGAGTAAATGCGTGACATTATAATAATTAATATTTTCTTTAACAGAAACATATTGGCTAGGGATGAGCTCAGGTGTGTTCGGATAATATTCTGAACCTGCCTAAGCTATCCCACCAGGAAGCTGTCACGGCGCCCAGCCAATCATAAGCAGCTAAGGCTATCCCCGTCCTGCAGCCGCATGAATATAAGAGGCATAGGATCCCTGTTACATTGACAGCTGTAAATATTGGAATTCCCCTCATATTAATCTTTAATACAAGCAGAAAAGGGCTGCTTTCACACTGAGGCGGTTTTCAAGTGTTTTAGTGCTTGGAATAGTCTCTAACTAATGCGTGAATACCGCCTCCCCATTCATTTTAATGTGACTTTTTACACTGGGGTGGTGCGCTTGCGGGACTATCTTTAAAAGTCCTGCAAGCAGCACCTTAGGGAGCAGTTTGGGAGTGGTGTATACATACGCTCCCAAAACTTCCTGCTCATTGAAATGAATGGACAGGGCTGCCGGATTGCCTGCAAAGCACTTCGGCAGCGCCGCCACACGGGCGCTTTTAACCCTTTCTTGAGCCGCTAGCGGTGGTTAAATGCACCCCGCTAGTGGCCGAAAAGCGCCACTAAAACTACAGTAAAGCTCCTCTAAAACTAGCAACGCTTTACCGCTGACGCCCCGCGTTTTCGATGTGAAAGTCGCCAAAGGTGTAACAAAGGTGGAGCAGTAGTTTGATAAATTTATAAAACTTCAAATGCATGCTTAGATTACTGTCCATCATGGCATGCCAAAAAAGCAAAGTTAGAATTTTTTGTCGTTACTACAATATAAAACATTATACAATGACATAAACCCTTCTGTCCTCACTGTGTCAGATTAATAAACACAATGGCAATCATCAAGGATAATGTGAGTTTGTAAACAAATGTTTCATTAAGTGAGCACCACAGAAGACTTGTCTGATAATGATATGTGTAGGTCTGTAAATGAAATAATTTCACAATAAACTGTCATTATATTTGCAAATTACAGATCGCTTAACTGTATATTGTAGGTAACCTAACACCACGACTTCAGGATCTCTTCTATAAGAACCCACTATTCGCCGGAGTGACCTTGCCAGAAATTAAAGAGGTCGAACCTCTTGAAAGACGATATCCTAAGCTTTCTTCTGTCATATTAGATTTAGCCAAGGTATTACATAATAATATACAAATAACAATTATATGTTCATTATGATCAATGTTGTATATCTTATTCTATGTTTGGCTCACCTTTGAAATACAGTGCAGAGTGAAGTGACTGTGTTATTCATCGTAAAAAAAAACTTATTCCATCCATCATTTTATTACAGATTATAGTAGAAAATTAATAGATGATATGTTATTTAGGCAACACTAGTGTTCACTCACAGCCATAGTTGGGGCCTAAAGGGCTGATTGTAATCATCTTTTGATTCCTGCTATTTGGATAAGCTTTACACCAAAAATAAACTAATGTCAGCACTCAACAGCAATGGAATCTACAAGTTTATGTCTGCCAAAGTTCTGAGGGGGACATGCAAGGAAAATGAAAAACAGCATTTTAGCTTGCACATAATTGGATGATAACATCGGCAGAGCTTCCCTTTATTTCATATCTACCCCTTAGATCTACAGTGACTGCACTTCCAAGTGCACTTGCAGCGCACTTGTAGTGCAGAGTGGATTTGCCTTTAGTAAATCAACCCCAATGTATTAGATAAACATTCAACATTGTGTAGAATTCTCAAAAATCATTCATTGATTAAAATAAATATAACATCCCAGAAGTTGGCTCTGATGTCTCAAATTGTGTTAGCCAGTATATTAGAGGATGATCTTTAAACAAAGCACTAATGGACGTATGAGTCCATTTGCTGGTCGATGAGATGTTCCTTATGGAAATGAGAGAAGCATGTCTTTTTATACCTTTCGTGAGTGCAATATATTTATTTAAACCAACTAAAGATTTTTTTGAGGCTCTAAGGCCCCTGTCAGTTTTTTAGGCAGACCTGAACAGACGCTCCATACAGGTCTATGGAGCGATGGATGTCAGCGGTGACATGTTCGCTGACATCTGACCCGCTCCAATCCGCTAAAGTCAGAAACCCTATTTTCCATCCATCTGGCAGATCAGATCAGATAAAATTGGACTCTACGGTCCGTCTTCATCCGATCCTCCATAGGGAACAGCGAAGCTAAGACAGGTTTGTTCTTACACAGTGTGCAGAAACACACGTGTCATCTGCCTGCTCAGCGGGGATCAACGATTGAGCAAAGCGGAGATCGTACATGGACACATCCTTGTGAAAGAGCCCTTACACTATGCAGTGCATCTGTTTCATTTACGGTCAAGGTTTTGTCTCTTTTGGTAACCGACTCCACCAGTGTGCCATATACCACCTTAAAAGAAGTGAACTGAGACAGCACTCAAGCATGAAACAGATGAACCTGTAGTGTGGCATACTGTATGTGTTATAATGTTGCATGTGTAACAACATGTCAAATCGCATGTCACGGGGGCTTACTACCAAAGCTTTATTGAACAAGATAAAGTCAGAAGTTGATTCACTACCGTGCACAGCTGTACCAAATTCTGAGTGCTCCAGTTTTAGCAAATCTCCCCCACTGTTTATCAAATAGGCCTCTTACACATGCTCAAGAAACTCGACAGAATCCATCAAGAAACTTGGTGGCAGAGCTTTTTTGTCAAGGAAACCGGTTGTGTGTATGCTTTTCATCGAGAAAACTGTCGAGGAACTCGATGAGGAAAAAAGAGAGCAAGTTCTCTTTTTCCTCGATGGGAGTCTCAATTTCCTCGTCGTGTTCCTCATCGGGCTGGTTTTTGATGAGAAACACGTTGGTGTGTATGCTTAGAAATCCGCGCATCTTCGGAAAAAGTAGCGTTTGTAATGGAAATAGCACATTTGTCACGCTGTAACAGACTGAAAAGTGCAAATGTCTCTCACCAAACTTTTACCTAACACGCAGTAACATGAGATTAGCAAAAGCAGCCCCAAGGGTTGTGCCAGTGGAATCGAACTTCCCCTGCCGTCGTATGTGTTGAAGTCACCGCGTTTAAGAACGAGGAGATTTGGTCTTGACAGTGTGTATGCAAAGACAGCTTGTCAAGTTTCTCGACAAGCCTAAAAAGGAACTCGTCGAGGAAAATGGTGTGTCTTTTGCGACAAGTTCCTCAGTCGTGTGTACGAGGCCTCAGAGACACTAAAAACAGGATCCTTCTAATTGGTATATGCATTTATACACATTGTGGAAGATTTTGTTCTGTGTTAGGCCCCGTACACACGAGCAAATGAATCTGTTCAAATCGGTCTGACAGACCGATTTGAACAGATCTGTCTGCTGGGCTGTTTTGGTTTGATTGCTGTACACACGATCAAACCAAAACCCCCGCCGGCAGACATCGCGGTGACGTAGCGATGACGTTGACGCCGCCACGTCACCGCACCAGGAAGTAAAACACTTCCGTGCATGCGTCGAATCCATTCGATGCATGTGTGGGCAGATGTGTTTGCTGGTTAGCGTACCCTGGATGCACACATCGGCAGTATTACCCAGGTATGTTTCCTCAAGATGAGGCTGTTGTTCAAGGTTGTACCCTTTCTGTCAAGCTTTGCCAGAATTGCTGTAGTTAGAGCACTAGTCTTACCCCATTTGGATTACTGCAATGCTCTTTTCATGGGCTTGCCTCAGACCCAGATTAGACGCTTGCAGAAAATCCAAAATCAGGCAGTTCGGCTGGTACTCAGGCTACCAGGGCGGACGTCCACCTCCACCCACCTGAAGAGCCTCCATTGGCTCCCAATACGGGAGAGATCAGAATTTAAGGTTCTTTGTATTGCTTACAAAGCCTTTAATAATCTAGGCCCATGTTATATCCGCAAGAAATTGCGGCGACAGTTTGTGACGAGAACCTTACGGGCCACGTCACAAACTAGATTGGTGGTTCGGCCTTATAGGCTGAAAAAATGGGGGGGCAGAGCTTTCTCAGTTCAAGCTGCCCAGTTATGGAATCTGCTTCCATGCCACCTGCAACAACAGGAGAAGTACCAGGTATTCAGAAAAGATCTGAAGACCCTGTTGTTTACTAGGGCCTTTAGTGGTTTGGGGTGAGATATCTCTTTCTCTACCTTTTCCCCTTCCCTTTTCTCCCTTTCCTTCCTTCCCCCCCCTTCCTATTTTGTTGTTTTTATGCAGTTTTTAACGTTTTTATTATGCATACATGCAGTACCGAGTTTTAGAATGTCTATATATTTATTGTAACCGCCACTCGATTTTATGTTGTTTTTAAAGTTTGTTCTCTTGGCATGTTTTTGGTAACGTGATTGGACGGGAAGCAGGCGCATTGATGCAAACATGTTTTGTGAACTATGCGCCTTGTATAAGAAACAAACAATAAACAATACTAACCAGCAGCCATATCGGTCCGACGGGTTCCCAGCAGACAGATTTTAAAGCAGGCTTTAAAATCTGTCTGCTGGAAAAATCCGTTTGCTCGCCCATACGCACGATCGAATCTGTCTGCTGAGACGGTCTGTCAGACCGTTTCCAACAGATAGATTTGATCGTGTGTACGCGGCCTTAGGGGTAATGCTCATGGGTACACAATTTGCTGCGTACTGATCTGTATTTATATGGATCTGAATGTTGCAGTATTGCATGTTATGGGCTTATGCACACTGATCCATTTTTGATCCGTTTTGGTCTGCAGCGTTTAGCTGTGTAAATCAAAAATAGTAATATCTGTGTTCATTACCTTGCATATATACTGTTTTTTTACACTGAATGCATGTTAACATTTTTGCTAAAAAATACATGTGTACAGCATACATGGACGCTATTGGCTGTCGTTGCTCAGGGTGAAAAACAAATAATATTCTGATAACTGTATGTGCTTAACATATTTATTTAATGTATTTTTTTTTTTTGCACATGCTTTTTTTTTTTCATTTACAGGCAGACCAAGCTGGTTAAAAAAGTGACAGATGTTGGGGTTTGTCCTGTCGCTGTCACTTTTTTTGGACAGCTAAAGCCAGCCATACTGGAGAAAAGACTGGACAGCCGCACTTCCACGAAATTCTTTAAAAAAGTTGCCTTTAATAATAAAAAAAGGAAACAGCACTACAAGTCAGAGCAGACATTGGGGTGGATACTGATGTATTTCGCACTGGGGTATCAGCACTTAAACATAGCTAAAGCCAGCCATACTTGGATAAAAATGTGGCTGGTTTAGAAGGGACCAGTTGAATTTCGATCCATGTATGGGCAGGCTGGTTGTACAGAAGTCGATCTACTTCATCTTTGCCTTTATTTAATCTACAACTGCCATGAAGCTGCACATGTGATCGGTTATGACACCAGCCATTGAATGGTTTGACAGTTTGGTTGCAAGCACAACCAATAGTAGTAAATAATAATAATACTTATTTTTGTGAAAAAGTCAATGTGAGTGTTAATTTTTTAATCTTTTTAATAAATACTACCTTGTACGGTATCACACTATGTGAGTTTTTTTCCCATTACGCATGTTATGTGGTTACCAACAAGACTATGTGTATTTACACTTCCTGGTGTTTACTGGAATTTGCGATGCCAACTAATATGTGGATTTAGGACCAGCTGGATACATCTTGCTGACTGATTATATAAGCCTGTTTTGACTTGGGTGGTATAAACCTCACCAAGTCAAGACCATCTGGTAAGCCTCCTCCTTACATCAGTGGTGGTATATCTATCCTTTCACAGTGAGGGTCACATCCATGTGGCACTCTTCATTTCAACCTTGCAGTTTTTTTCTACACTTTTGGACTGTTATTTGTGTGTGATCACAATACAGGACTGCTTTGTTCCGTTTTTGTTTTTTTCACGGATCACACTCAGTCACTTGCTGGCACTGAAATTAATATCTCATATATACAGTGCGGAAAATAAGTATTTGAACACCCTGCTATTTTGCAAGTTCTCCCACTTGGAAATCATGAAGGGGTCTGAAATTGTTATCGTAGGTGCATGTCCACTGTGAGAGACATAATCAAAAAAAAAAAATCCAGAAATCACAATGTATGATTTTTTTAACTATTTATTTGTATGATACAGCTGCAAATAAGTATTTGAACACCTGAGAAAATCAATGTTAATATTTGGTACAGTAGCCTTTGTTTGCAATTACAGAGGTCAAACGTATCTTGTAGTTTTTCACCAGGTTTGCACACACTGGAGGAGGGATTTTGGCTCACTCCTCCACACAGATCTTCTCTAGATCAGTCAGGTTTCTAGGCTGTCGCTGAGAAACACGGAGTTTGAGCTCCCTCCAAAGATTCTCTATTGGGTTTAGGTCTGGAGACTGGCTAGGCCACGCCAGAACCTTGATATGCTTCTTACAGAGCCACTCCTTGGTTATCCTGGCTGTGTGCTTCGGGTCATTGTCATGTTGGAAGACCCAGCCTCGACCCATCTTCAAAGCTCTAACTGAGGGAAGGAGGTTGTTGCCCAAAATCTCGCAGTGCAGTCGCCCTGTCCCATGTGCAGAAAAACACCCCCAAAGCATGATGCTACCACCCCCATGCTTCACAGTAGGGATGGTGTTCTTGGGATGGTACTCATCATTCTTCTTCCTCCAAACACGGTTAGTGGAATTATGACCAAAAAGTTCTATTTTGGTCTCATCTGACCACATGACTTTCTCCCATGACTCCTCTGGATCATCCAAATGGTCATTGGCAAACTTAAGACGGGCCTTGACATGTGCTGGTTTAAGCAGGGGAACCTTCCGTGCCATGCATGATTTCAAACCATGACGTCTTAGTGTATTACCAACAGTAACTTTGGAAACGGTGGTCCCAGTTCTTTTCAGGTCATTGACCAGCTCCTCCCGTGTAGTCCTGGGCTGATTTCTCACCTTTCTTAGGATCATTGAGACCCCACAAGGTGAGATTTTGCATGGAGCCCCAGTCCGAGGGAGATTGACAGTCATGTTTAGCTTCTTCCATTTTCTAATGATTGCTCCAACAGTGGACCTTTTTTCACCAAGCTGCTTGGCAATTTCCCCCGTAGCCCTTTCCAGCCTTGTGGAGGTGTACAATTTTGTCTCTAGTGTCTTTGGTCTTGGCCATGTTAGTAGTTGGATTCTTACTGATTGTATGGGGTGGACAGGTGTCTTTATGCAGCTAATGACCTCAAACAGGTGCATCTAATTTAGGATAATAAATGGAGTGGAGGTGGACATTTTAAAGGCAGACTAACAGGTCTTTGAGGGTCAGAATTCTAGCTGATAGACAGGTGTTCAAATACTTATTTGCAGCTGTATCATACAAATAAATAGTTAAAAAATCATAAATTGTGACTTCTGGATTTTTTTGGGGGGATTATGTCTCTCACAGTGGACATGCACCTACGATAACAATTTCAGACCCCTCCATGATTTCCAAGTGGGAGAACTTGCAAAATAGCAGGGTGTTCAAATACTTATTTTCTGCACTGTATGTATGTTTGCGACAAACAGACTTTTTCACAAAAATAAGCCCTACACTTTTTCATATTCACCAGTTTTTGCTTTTTCTCAGCTGTGTTGGCAGCTAATTTTTGTGTTCACTTATTGCACAGCGCAGTATATTCCATATATAATTTTGCACAACCAATAGGAGTGTTACATTTTCAGCACGTGCCGGAAATTAAATTGCTTTATGGATGGGTTTACTTCCACTTTAAGTATGTGTTGGCTGCCTTGTAAATTTAGAACAGGTAGAAATTCAGCATTTGTGCTGGGTGCTACAATTACATGCATATTGATATCAGACTACAGTATTTTTTGATAGTTGGCCTTTATTTAAATTAGACCATTGTTTACTACTGAAACATTTAAAACACCATGGTTAAAATACTAATGGAAACACTTTAAATGCCGTAACTATCATTATCTTGTGTTGTAGAATTGCTTACAAATTGACCCAGACAAGAGGCCACCATGTGTGACTTTGCTGCAGCATGACCTGTTTAAGAAGGATGGATTTTCGGACAGGTGTGTATGAATCAGAAATTGTATCATAAAAAAGCTCTTACGAAAGCAAGAAAAAAGGGAAAAAAGGATGCAGGACTTTAACCTCTTCAGGTCCGCGCTATTGACAGAATACGTCAACAGCGCGGACCTGAGGCGCCGGGGTCACGTCTTTGGACGTGATTTACTTGTAATTCCCGGCGGGGAAAAACAGTCCCGACGCATCACCGAGGATCCAATGCGTGTACCCGGCGGCCGCGATGTCCGTCAGGTACACGCGATCGTCGGTGAGAGAGCAGGGACGTGGAGCTCTGAGTGTAAACACAGAGCTTCACGTCCTGTCAGTGAGAGGTGACAGATGCTGTTTCTCTTGTACATAGGGAGACAGCATCGATCACCTCCCCCAGTCACCCCCCTCCCCCCACACAGTTAGAACACACCCAGGCAATACATTTAACCCCTTCCTCACCCCCTAGTGTTAACCCCTTCAATGCCAGTCACATTTATACAGTAATTAGTGCATTTTTATAGCACTGGTCGCTGTATAAATGTGAATGGCGCCAAAAATGTGTCAAAAGTGTCCGATGTGTCCGTCGCAATATCGCAGTTCCAATAAAAATCGCAGATCGCCACCATTACTAGTAAAAAAAAAATATTAAAAAAAAATTACAATTGTGTCCCCTATTTTGTAGGTGCTATAACTTTTGCGCAAAGCAGTCACTTATTGTGATTTTTTTTTACAAAAATACGTAGAAGAATACGTATCGACCTTAACTGAGAAAAAAATATAAAAAAAAAAAATGGGATATTTATTATAGCAACAAGTAAAAAATATATATATATTTTTAAATTGTCGCTATTTTTTTCATTATAACGCAAAAAATAAAAACCGCACGGGCGATCAAATACCACCAAAAGAAAGCTCTATTTGTGGGGGAAAAAAAGGACGCCAATTTTGTTTGGGTGCCACGTCGCACGACCGCGCAATTGTCAGTTAAAGCGACGCAGTGCCGGAAGTTGAAATTTCGCCTGGGCACGAAGGGGGTTTATGTGCCCAGTAAGCAAGTGGTTAAATGAAGCCTCTCTGTTGATACAATATAGATATAACTATTTGATCATACCCATGAAGGATTAATTAGACCAATCCCTGGTGGATATTATAATCCCTATAGCCATAATGTAAAATAGTTCATAATTATTTTAATATTTTGAAAATGTTTAATAAATGAGAAAAATATAACCGGTATATAGTGCATCATGTAAAAATACATAATGAATTGGGTTGATAAAGAAAACCATATTTAATAATAATAATATATTAAATATTCAATATATTATTATTACGTATGTTTGTTTTTTTATAAACCCAATGCATTATGTATTTTTACATGATGCACTAAATATATATTTTTCTGATTTAATAAAAAAATTCTAAATATTAAAATAATTATGAACTATTGGGATTATCCACCAGGGACTGGTCTAATTAATCCTTCATGGGTATGATAAAATAGTTATATCTATATTGTATCAACAGAGAAGCTTTATTTATAGTCCTGTATCCTTGTTTCTTACTTTCGCATATCTCTAGGGATGGAAGCCTGCCTCTGTTTTGGTTGGGTATTAAAAGGTCACTTTCCGTTTTCTTTAGCATAAAAATGCTCTTAGTTCTGACCTGCCACATATTTTTTTTTCCTCTTAAAGAAAATCTTGTCAAAACACGAAACTCTTGTAAATGCACATTTAATGACTAAACAAGGTAAAGGAAATCTATAGCCATTTTTAATTTGTGGATAAAGTAATCAATAGTTTAATACTCATACCAACATATTTTTGCTGTCTGGTTCTCATTGAAAAGATTTTCCTGCACTTGCTGACTCTTGACACAGCAGGAACTGAGAGTAGATCTCTCTTCCTTTTTTCAGGGACAACACAACATTTTTTGATTTTTCCTTACATTTCTGGTTTGATTTACTAAAGGCAAAATTTGCAAAAATTGCACTTGCGCTCTGAAAGTGCAGTTGCGCCAGAACTTAGTAAATTAGGTAAAGCTTCACTTTGCAAAGAATATCCAATAATGAGCATGGAAAATTTAAGAAAACGTAATTTTTGCCACATGATTGGATGATGGAAGTCGGCAGAGCTTCTGCTCATTTACTAAGGTCTGGATCAACTGCACTTTGCAAAATGCACAATCTTTTTGTCGTTAGTAAATACACCCCATTGTTCTTCTGAAGAAATAAAGAGGGTGAATCTCTTGAGCAGCGGCACAGATAGGAATATAAGCCTGACAGAAACTCTGATCCCAAACATGGATAAAAATCACCATTAGGTCATCACAAAATCACATTCAATGATGTTAGTTTTTAATAATGTCAACTGTAGAACAATTCTCAGTGAAGAATGCAAATCACTTTGTAGCAGCTCATAAGCAATAATATGTCACAAGCAGGCTGTATTTCCCGCTACAGAACCAAGACTGTGCAGCTTTGCATTTTTTCCCAAAATCCAGACAGGAGTAAACAAATGTATAAATGTGGGTAATTAGACAAAAGCTTGTTTAGTTTAGGGGTGCAGGGACAGGAGTTATACATACATACTAAATTCCTGGCTCCGGAAGTCTCTCTTCATCAATGCAACTGGTCCAGCACTGCTGTCTCCTCTCTAAGGTGCTTAGGGCTGTGGTCACATGCTCACCTCCAACACTTACAATACAGGTTTACTGGAAATGCAGTACAGGGAGGGGGGCATTGCAAGAGTAGAATTTCTCTTATTCCAAGAGTTCAGCTTTAACAATGTATATTGGAAAATAAATAAGCTATACAATTTATAGTGGGATACAAACAGTGAATGAGGAAAATTGTTCTACTAACCGAGGAAGTCATAATAATTAAAGTGAACCTGTAATCCATTTTAAACTATTAAAGACCTGCCTTAGATTAAGTGCCACAAGATACCTTATATTGCTTGTACGTGCTGAAATTGTTTCATATATGTCCTGTTCTGATTCAGTTAGTCATTGGGGCCTGATTTTCCGTGAATATGTGGCTAAAAAAAATTCTGTCAAATAAGACTGCTCTATTAGCTCGCAAGGGCTTTCTTATTGGACATAGCAATGGTTGTTGCCAGTACCCCAGGTATAGAAACATGTGTGGCTGCCACTTTGTGACCTTTTTTGTTCTGCTATGGCATCATTGTTATATACAATAAAATAAAAACATATAGTGACCATGCATAATTATGTATTCTTCTGTTTCAATGTCAAGGTTTTCCCAGGAAGTCAGTGCAAAAGTCCAGAAGCTTTCCAAAGACAATCAACTACAACCTAAGAAAACAAAGAATGTTAAGAAAGAAAAAGATGATTATCCAGGTGAAAAGAAAGCCCTGGCACTACAGGTAAAATATAGTTATTTGATAACACATCACTGAAGTGTACTGGAAGCTTGCAGCAATTAATGAGAACTAATCAGCATCCGGTGAATAGTAAATTAGATTCTGTCTGTTTGTCTGGTGGAGATATTTCTTCACTTACATCCTTAAAGTGTAACTAAAGGCAAAACCTTTTTTATTTTTTTTGGGGGGGGGGGGATTATAACCCCTGTCACTTTTTATTGCTGTATGTTCCCCGTTAGGAACATTCACCCTCTCTATCTGTCTTGTTTACCATTATCATGGAAAGTGAAAGTAAAAGAAAATACTACATTTTGGCTTGTCCCCAAAAAACTCATTGGGGAGGAAAAAATCCTGCATTAGGAAAACTAGTTCTGGTGACCTGGGGGTCCCCAAAACATTTTTTTCATTTGCAGGGATTTTCTCTTACTTCCTGTTTGGCTATGGGACAGGAAGTGAAGGAAAATCTCTGCAATTGGACACAGATGGCGAAAGAAAAATCTGATAAAGGTTATAACCCTCCCCCTACTCGAAAAAATAAATAAAAAAGGTTTTGCCTTTAGTTCTACTTTAATAAAACTGCTGTCACCAAAATATGAAAAAGGGGAAATCTCTCTAATGGAGCCTGGGATGGCAGAAAAACACAGTAGAGGTTTTAAATCTTTCCCTACTCTGTCAAAAACTGGACACCAGAAATGGCTGCATTCTTGTGGATATTCAAAAGTGTATGGCATGCACCCTAAAGCCTGGTACATACTACACATTTATTTTCCAGCCGCTGTACTCACTATCCAAAGATAGTTCAGCAATCTACCCCCTCCATAACACTCCGATCAGCGCTCTCTGCCCTTGGCTGATTGGGATTTGATCAGATGCTGTTATTCCAGCATGCATGTCCGACAGAAGCCGATCAAACAGATGGCTTCTGTCGGACAGATCGACATGCACACAGGCCGAGTGTCGGACATTTTTTTTAACCGCCCGTTGTCTCCCTACATTTGGCCCATGTGCACCTGGCTTAAGACATTGAATTCAAGATTAGGTTAATAATATTTATTTGTTGGAAAGTAACCTCCATAATAAAGCGTTACAGTAAGTGGTGACTAGGTTAGGTTGAGCCAATGCTGTGAACTGATAAATGTTAGAGACGTTTTTAACAGTTCTAGACAGGCCATGTGGAGACCTATTATAAAAAAGAACTAAAGATAATCTGCCATTAAAGAAACGTAGAGGCTCCAAAGGTCAGTCTCTTATGCTGTGTTACTGAAAAAACGGGATACCAGCATCATGTATTTTTCTACAGAACAGTTCTTAGAAACACATAATTTATCCAATATATTTTTTTTGTTTGCAGGATTTCAATATCGATCACAAAGTGAAGGAGACTAAACCATTAAAGGTGAAAATCATTAAAATGGATTCAGAAAAGGCTGAGAAAACTGATGGGGCATCTAATGCCAGTGGTTTTTTTACTGGTACCACTAATCAGGGAAGGACAATACCTTATGTCACACTAAAAGAGTCAAGCAACAGCCTAGATCACCATAAAAGCCCAGCTGGGATGATTCCTCCAATAAGCTACAATCTCACTGCCATTTCTCCACATTTATCTTCCAATGCCACTGCATCATCTGGCTCCAGCCATGTTAGTTTCAGGTATTTGGAGCTCTGTTATTTTTTATTTATTTTTTAAATTAGTTAGTGACCTATTTCCTTTTGCTTTTATCCAAGGGTGAATTAAAAATAGCCATCTAGATGGGACTTTATAGGTGCCAAAAACAACACTGGACAAATTAAAAGTATGTTTTTAATTCAAAATAAAAATCATATTTGAAATACATACTGTATAAATGCTTGCAACAGATAAACTGTATTGGACAAATTGAATAGCACCCCTTACTATAGAGACTTTTCTTACCATTTATCTTCACATGGATTAAATGACACAAGACAGAGTAGTCCTGTTAAATAATACCATTCTAATTACAAGTACTGCATAGGACTTCTCCAATCACAGGGTGGAGTTGCAGTTCTGACATGTTTTGTAATCAGCTTCATCAGGTAGAAAAAGGTAACCCTTTCTCTGTGAAACCTATAAAGTCCCATTTGTATGACTAGTTTTGATTTATACTAACAAGGAAGGTGGTTAATTAATTTACATTATTATATCGCCAAAAGTATGTGGGCACCTTACCGTCACACCTACTGTAAATTATTGAGTTCAGGTGTTCCAGTTAATGTGAGCACAGACAGCAATAAACACTGACAAGTGTTCTAATTCTTCTGCACTCTATCCAAAACTAAAAAAAAGGTTTTGCTTTTAGTTATACTTTAAGATCAATATTGTATTGCCTTTTTTTAAAAGACAAATAAATCCCTTTAGTTTCACTTACCTAAAGAGCAGCTTTGGGGAGCTTGTCTGCACAGTTTGTGATAATGAAGGAAAGGGGAATATTACCAAAAAATCTGAATTGTGTACAGACTTTCAGCCTGATTTACTAGATTTTTAATAGATTTTGCAGGCAAGGAAATCCAGGAGCAGGCAGATGGATGTAAGTGTTGGTTATTGTAAATATAAATCATTAGATTTGGCAACTTCTCTAAATACAGTATTCTCTTATATTCAAATCATGACTCTTCTTCCAGAGCACCACTAACTGTAGCCACTAGTCTTCCTCCAGGAACCTTACTAGCTGAAGCCATCAGTCTTCTATCTCCACCAGTTTTAACCACTGATTTATGGGTCCTTCTACTACTGGCAATAGTTCTCTTACAAAGCACCCTTCTAGCAATGCGCAGCTGTATGTCTCCAGGGGACCTTCTGGGCCTTGCAGTCATGACCACTGGGAGGCGTTAATGTTGCGTGACTACAGTGTATTGCACCTATGCAGTTTGGAAACTGTATTTGGCCTGCAGTTGACCTCCATCTGACCTGTTTCAAATGGATTTTGCATTGCCATAGACTTGTATAAGAGGGGCCCATCAACACAGGCCTTAATAATATCAAAATGCAATGCAAATGGGTCCATCGACACAAGCCTTAAAATATCAAAATGCTGATTGTTCTTTTTAAGCTCAGAAGACTGCAGTTCAGAATATTTGTTTTAGGAATCTTCTGCACAACTCATGGATATTTACCCAATATATAGCCAACTTCAGACTTTAAAAGGTCACAAGCAAAACATGGAGAATAACATGAAGGTGGGCATGATTCCTTGTGCATGTTTCCAGGCCATGACATTTGACTGGCGTAGCTATCACACCTTGCCAAGGCCAGACAAATAAACAGAGGATCGAGGAGAGCACACGTGTTTTCAAGTTCTGTGTATATACATTTTAGCGTGTGACTGGGTAGATCACAGGCACATAGCAAGATATGTGGGGATATGAGAGGCATCAAAGAGCGGAAGTTCCACTTAAGGGTGGAACTCCGCTTTAACCTATTGCATTTTCTTGCAAAATGCTTTAAAATTCACCTAAGATTTTAATATTTTAATATTTGTTATCATATACTAATATTACTATGTTATTTGTTAAGGACTGCATCTTTTCTTATAATTGCAGGGCAGAAGAAAAGAGTAAAATATATGTAAGCAGTTTCAAATTAAATGGAGGAAGACCTTCCCAAGGAAATTCTTATAATCCAAATGTTTCAAGTCTGGTAAAGTCATGCAATTTTTTTATAAACAAACATTTCGGGGTCTAGATAATGCAGTAACCCATTGCAACTAATCATCTATCTTTTTTTGCTCTTATTGATGAAAGGCAAAATCTGATTGCTATAGACTTTACGTGCTATTATTTCCTTTTTTGTATTGTGTAGTTCAGTAAATAAATTCAAATGCCTCTTTTATATGGCTTTTTTCCACCCAGCATTTAAGTACAGTTGGATAGTCCAGAAGACCTCAATTGCTGAAAGCTTGATAAATGAAGTACAGGGTGCTTCCCCAGAACATGATTTGTTTTTATTTTAGTTTTTTATTTCTTTTTCTGATAGGCCCCTATATAATCTTGTTATCGGTTAGCCAAGACTATCTCAACTTCTAGTGCATAGCCTCATACATAACAAAGATTGCCCAGGCCACTGAGCCTTCCTACCTATTCCTCAGAGGTTAACATACTGTATACTGTAATACTATGTAAACACTGTAAGTGCCACCTTGTGGGCTTATCTCTTTGTTGGTATATACATTTCTCTGAACTCACATGCTAGTTACATTTTTACAGAACTCTGGGAGTACAGCTACCACTATACGTCCAGCTTTTGGATGCTGGACCTTCGAGTGTAAGATACAGAAGCTGCACATTCATTTTCAGCTGCTTTGCCTGCCTCTCCTACCCATTCATGGAAGGCTTTGTATGATGTAAGCCCAATCACAAAAGTCTTTTGTAAATGGACAGTGGAGAGGAGGGAGGGGCAGTCACCCAGCAGGTACATAGTGATAGCTTTACTCCCAGTGCCTAGATTTGTAAATAGTAAATAAAAGAGAGACGTCCACGAGCAGATGGCATACATCTTACTGGACCCAAGCCCCTATAAGCCAGTAAAATTCTAAACTAATGCATTTCCTGGAGTTCTTTTTTTTTTAAACAATCCATTCTGGGGAATATATCATATTGCAAATGTGGTGAAACAGAGAGGCTGAGTAAATGCAATGAAAGAGCTCCCTCTTCATGCTAATTTCCTGTGTTTAATACATACACAGTTGCCTCGAAAATGACTTGAAAGGCACCTCACAACCTGTACCCTGTGTTTTTCACAAGATGTGTATTGATCATGTGTTTTCATGATGTCATTTGTTGCCCTGTACATCAGCTATAGTAGAGTAAGTTTTCACATTACTGTGTCAGAAGCTTCTGTTCGTGTTTAACCCCTTCCTGCACACGCTTTAGTCGAAAGACAGCTACAGCGCAGCTCTCCAGTTCTGGGAGGATGTCCATGTTCGTCATCCCAGGACTGTGCCTCCCGCAGGGCCCTTTACCATGTCATCAGCTGTGTCCAATCACAGCTGGTCACATGTAAACAGACTTGCCGGCTTTTGCCAATTCTTTTCTGGCACAGTATTGCATGACTGCGCAATTGTCATTCAAAGTGCTACAGCACTTAAAGCTGAAAATTGGCCTCTGCAGGAAGGGGGTGAAAGTGTTCGGTATTGAAGTGGTTAAACATGAGGCATGCTGTGTGGCACAGCACAGGTTAATGCATAACCTGTGTCTGTGGTGTGAGAACTGAGCTTGCTATTACTATATATACCAAAATCCCTGTGTCTCTGTCTAGTGCTCTGCAGGTGAGCACTACATAGTAATTAGATCTGACACAGACACAAAAAGGCAGAGCAATAACAGAGATTTCACCTTGCTGGAAAAGATATTAACACTTTCAAATTTGAGATGAAACACAGAGGACATGGCTAGGCATGCACTGGATGCTTTGTGACATGGAACAAGAAGTTGTATTCTCCCTCTGATGAACAGAGACATGCTACGTTGTCAAACTGTAGCCACAACAAGTGAGTCAATCATTACAAGGTAAAGCAAACAAACAGCACAGGGAAAATAATTACAATAATACCTAGGTAAAACAACAAAAACATTTAAAAGTGCACAATATCTTTAACAAGGCTTTGTTTTCAGTGTGCAAGTATGACAAGCCATAATAATTAAATAAAGCAAAGTAAATGTACTTTTTAGAAGTCTGCGTTGCACTTCGTAACTCATAGATGCTTTTGACAACAGGTTGCCAATGAAAAGAGCCTTCTTCAACTAAACAAGAAAAAATGGGAGTTTTCAAGAGCCGACATGAGGCTGCCTGAGTTGAGCTATGGTCATTTACCAGAACTTAAAGGCACAGAGGGATATAATTTCTATAGTGGTATGCCTTTATTTTATTTTTCTTTACCTCTTGCTTTTCTGAAACTATTTCCCAATATTATTAAATTATTACTCACTGGCCACTTTATTATGCACACCTGTTCAACTGCTTGGTAACACAAATTGCTAATCAGCAAATTACATGGCAGCAACTCAATGCATTTAGGCATCTAGACATGGTGAATATGACTTGCTGAAGTTTAAACCAAGCATCAGAATGGGGAAAAAGGGCAATTTAAGGGACTTTTATCGAAGCATTAAGGCAGTTCTGAAGGTAAAAGGGCTGTCCGACTTGGTTCTAGCAAGTGTACCTAATAAATTGGCCAGTGAGTGTATATACCCTTTCATAGCAGCTACTGTTTACTTAGAACCCCCTGGGATAGGTCACTTTACTTAAGCAATTGTGTGTTATTTCAAACCATGTTATGTTTTAAAAGCTGAATCCCAGGCACAACAGAATATAAATCTACTTTGTGTGCACTAATAGCCTTTGCAAACACGGTTTTTACCTCTAAAGCAGTTGTAAGTTCATCACTGGGCTGTACATATCCTATGCAGAGATTAGAGCTGTGGGAAGGACCCAGCAAGCCCCATCCACTACAGGTTGCCTGCAAAAATCTACAGGAGGGGTAGATACGAGACCAGTCATCTTGCACAAGGAGAGATAGCAGCAGTGACTGGTCTTTACTACAGACAACATGTCATACTGGAATACTGCACAGATCTGAAAGAAATACAAAAAGCTACATTTCAATAAGGAGTACCCATGCCTCTTATACTATGCTATTTTTTTTATCCTGGAGTGCAGTTTTACAGCTTTAGATTAGCTAAAAAAATCCTCCATATCTTCAGTGACTTAATTTACCTGTAATAAAGGGTGCCCACTTTCTGTAGACAGCTTGATTCTATAGAGATGCTCTGTGTACAGATGCATGGTCCTCTTCCTGCTGCAGAACTTCCGTCGCTGAGGGACTTAATAGCTTGAGTCTTCTGTGAAGCTGTAGTGAACAAGCTCTTGAACTCTGGAGTAGAGTCAGATGAATCACGGGATCCTTTCCCCATGGTTCATAAATTGTGTTACAGGAAGTATACACTATAGGGTTGATTTACTAAAACTGGAAACTGCAAAATCCGTCAATGCTTAATTGAACAAGCTGAAGTTAGAAGCTGATTGGTTACCATGCACAGCTGCACCAGATTTTGCAGTCTCCAGTTTTAGTAAATCAACACCTATGAAACAACTTTTCTTAAAAGAGGAGCAGAGAGAAGGTGGCAGGTCCTCTTTCAAAGCTTGTTAAATACAGCTTAATTTTGGACTCTATTAACCATTGCGGCACCAGAAGTTCAGCAGCAGGAAGAGGACCGAGGATCGAGTTCCCTGCACAATACAGTTAACCTAGGTCATTAAAGCGATAGATAAAAAGTTGGAGGGGTGGGGGGGTTAAACTTCAGCTTTAAATAACAAAAGTTCTTAGAGAGGCGGAAGCCAGTATTAAGGACAGGCAAATGTTTCAAGAAAAGAATAACGGTGGAGAGACGTCTGTTCATCCTCAAGTGCTCATTTGTGCTCCCAGTATAGTTTTCATTACCCTGTCCTGGGCTGACTGCCATACTAATAACAACAAAACCTGGGGAATGCCCAGAAAAAAAACAGGCCTCCTTACCGACCAGCCTTCAGAACAACCAAATTAACCTGTCTAACAGTATGCGTTAAAAACGGGTTTTGTCCGCACGCATTTGCAAACACATACGTAAGCCACAGAGCCACACCAAGGCACCCTGTAATCTGTGGTCCTAACACTAAACAATGAGTGTCCCCATAGTAGAGGCACATGCATTTTAATGGATAGATGAGGGCAGGTGGACTGAAGGGGAGCCACCCCTCTTAAAAGGTACAGGAGCACACCAAACACCCAGCATATAGCACAATGGCTGCATAGGTGCTAGTGTACTGCTGGACCAATATAAACACCACAGGTGAAACAAAAACGTGTCCACCGCCCCCATCTATTACTGGCAATCACAGTAAGTGGCATTGGTAGGCTAAAACAGATAACAACAAAACCTGGGGAATGCCCAGGAAAAAAACAGGCCTCCTTACCGACCAGCCTGCAGAACAACCAATTTAACCTGTCCAACAGTATGCGTTAAAAACAGGGGTTTTGTCCGCACGCATTTGTAAACACATGCGTAAGCCACAGAGCCGCACCAAGGCACCCTGTAATCTGTTTCAAGAAAAGAATAAAGGTGGAGAGACGTCTGTTCATCCTCAAGTGCTCATTTGTGCTCCCAGTATAGTATTCATTACCCTGTCCTGGGCTGACTGCCATACTAGGCTGCTGATTTTTGGTTGGGATTGGGCTACATGGAGCATCTTTTTTTTCTGAAAAAAGTATCTGCTAAATGCAAAAGTTCATTTATTTATTTAAAACTAATTTATTCTGTTCGACAAGCACATACCTCACTGGTGTGACCCATGCTATAGTCTCAGATTCAATGTGTTTTTTATGTGCAGTGTGTTGCATGCTGCATCTTTGATGAGCTTTTATTAAAGTGCATGTTCTACAGTGCCTAAAACTGAATGCACTTAAAGTGAAACACACCAAAAAACTCACCACACAAATGTGAATGGGCCTAAAACATATTATATTGATTGCACAATCTGCTTTATATCAATTAACAACAAATATAGTGCAAGAACCTGCCTTATTAAATATACATTAATTGGATTGAATTGTAAGATAGGTCCTCATATTATAAAGCTTTGGGAAATAATGGAGATTGTACAGTTAGAGTACAACATGTTTGGAGAACTTTAGGATAGTGGGTGCAAGAGTCTACCTGATGAGCATGGATTTCTATAAAATGGTCTGTTCTACTTTCATTATAGACTCCATCAAAATGACAATGCAGTCTGGTTTTCCAAAATCGTACGATCTGGTAAAAAAAAAAAAAATGTCCTGCTTGTCCAGTCGGATAATATCGGATGAACTGTCGTGATCGTCAATCGAAAGCTGTGTACTAACAATCAGAATTAATCATATCCCTGCGCATCTTCTAAATTGCAATGCGTTTCTCTGCAGGTTGGGAATGCACACAACTTTATGCATGTCCCCAGCCACAGAGATGTTAACGTAGTCTTGCTCTGCCCTTGTTCAATGCCATTATATGGGGGGTGGGAGAATTAGGAACTTTTTATGTTTCAGGTCAGTTAACAAGAAGTCACAAGGATACTGCATTTTTGGCAAGATTAAGCAATATGTTCTGTACTTGCTAAATACAAATTGACATGGAGATAGTAAAAAAGCTTAATTTGAATTTTTTTTGTTATTGTAATTAACTACTGTCAGATGAGTAATACATTATTTTGTAGTTCGCAGTTCAAAGTTGGGAAAGAAAGAGAACAAGACAATCCCAGACTCCCGCATCCCTTCTCTTGCTACAGTTGATAGTCATAATTCAAACACAGCCTTACCACAGGTGAGACTATTGTTTTATACAATCTGCTGTGAATAAAAGCAAAAAAAAAATCTGTTTGCCTAAATAGATTAGCACTAGGTGTCAATGCATATCTATACACTTCACATTAGTAATACAAATAATAAAATAAACAATGTGTTAAAATACCAATAAAGTGCCACTAGTAATAATGTGCAGTAAGACATAAAAGTCCATTAATGTCCTAAAATGTTCATTAATAAATGTCCTTTATAATTGTATTTGACTTGCTCCACACAATTCATGCAGGATTTCCACTAGTAATAATGTGCAATAAGACATAAAAGTTTATAAGTTGAACATCTTAGTGCAATTGGCACCAGATAGTGGGAAGGGCTGCAGGGGTACTCGATTAAAGGTTTTCAAAAGTGAATCTGTGGCGCAGTGTTTTAAATAATATTTAATAAAAATCTGTTATTGTAGTGTACTGAAGATACTTTGTTCATGTATCTGTAAGAAATGTAAAATTAGTACTTATACTTACATTACATGTACAGAGAAAATAGTCCTATGGGCCCCCTTACCTTCCCTTCACACTTCCTAGTTTCTCTAAGGCACAGGTGACAAAGCCAGGGCCTCACTGATGCACCCTGGGAAGGCTGTTTCCAGGGAGATCTTTTTCTAAACTATGAGTTCTTGGGGGGCTTTTTTGTGTTTTCAGCGATAAGTGTAAAGTCATATGGTGCATGTTGAAATGAGGTACATGATGCTATACTCATTGGGTGAAAAACAAAAGCTCCACCCACCCTCCAGGATCTCACAATAATTTGCAGTAGTCAGTACTGGCCACTATCTTCTGAGATTGGGGAATAGGGGGGTTGAGGCCTTGTCTGAAAGCTAAAAACAATCTCAGAAAGCTACTTTCCAGGACAAGGGAGGTGCAAGTAGGGCGCTCCCTGGGTTACAAACAAGATAGGGTCTGTAGGTTTGTTCTTAAGTTGAATCTGTTTGTAAGTCAGAACAGGTACATTTTTTAAAAGTAGTTCCAGCTAAAAAAAAATATTTAATTTTTTTTTGGATAGCATAGGAAAGGATTAACACCCCATGAAATGATAGTTTTGCTGTCTGTGCCCCTGTTCAGATTTCACTTCACTTTCTGTCCCAATGGGAATTGCATTTAGAAAATGTTGAGTTGGTGTAAAAACAAGGATTGGTGATGAAGCATCAGTGGAGGTACCTTTTTCCCATTATAACTCTTAAGCCGCGTACACACGATCGGTTCAAACCGATGAAAACGGACTGAAGTTCATTTTCATCGGACCAAACTGATCGTGTGTAGGCCCCATCGGTCCATTATCCTTCGGTCAAAAAACAGATGGCTTGCTTTAAAATTGAACCAATAGACGGCTAACCGATAGGTCAAAACCGATCGTTAGTACGCACGAGCATCAGTTAAAAATCCACGCATGCTCAGAATCAAGTCGACGCATGCTTGGAAGCATTGAACTTCATTTTTTTCTGCACGTCGTTGTGTTTTACGTCACCGCGTTCTGACACGATCGGTTTTTGAACTGATGGTGTGTACGAACCATCAGACCATCAGACCATCAGTCTGTGAACCGATGAAACTGAACTTCAGTCCGTTTTCATTGGTTTGGACTGATCGTGTGTACGCGACCTTACAGGAGTGAATTTTCCTTCCTACGGGTAGATTTCCTCTCACTTCCTGTTGTCTCCCTCTGTTTGTAAGTAGGAGTCGTTTGTAAATCAGATGTTTGTAACTAGGGAACTGCCTGTACTTGCAAATATTCAGAAAACATGTTGGGTTAACTTTAGAAAAATTGAAAAGAAAAAAAGGCGCCTCTAAGTGCAGTAGTAAAACTTTATATTACCAAAAAGGCCAAAAACACTTACAAAAGGGTGGATGAGTAGAAGCACATCATATTAGTAATATAGCAGGTAGTCCGGCGTTCTGGTAGTCCTAAGGAGTCTCAAGGATATCCGGAGGTGTAATTCTTTGATAGCATATTCTGAAGAGGCCAGCAGATGGAAGCCACAACTCTCCTGGATACTGGGAAGACAGCTAGGCTGTCTGATACAGCATGTAAGCCGTATCCAGGAAGTGACGTCAATGGGAAGGGACCAACAACCAGCGTGGACAGCAAACTGGAAGTGATGTCATCAAAAATTTGGGGTTGTTTGGTAATAAAGCATCAGTGGAGCTACCTTTTTTCCACAATAACTCTAAGGCCCTGTACACACGATCAGACAGGTCCGATGAAACTGGTCCGACGGACCGTTTTCATCGGACCAGGCTGAAATGGTCTGATGTGTGTACACACCATAGGACCAAAAATCCGATCAGACCAGAACGCGGTGACGTAGAACACAACGACGTGCTGAAAAAACAAAGTTCAATGGTTTCAAGCATGCGTCGACTTGATTCTGAGCATGCGCAGGTTTTTGGTCCGATGCTTTTGTGTACTAACCATCAAACCTGTCCGACGGACAGGTGTCCAGCAGACAGGTTTTAAAGCATGTTTTAAAACTTTGGTCCAATGGAAAACGGTCCGATAGGCCGTACACACCATCGAACTGGTCCGATGAAACCGGTCTGCAGACCAGTTTCATTGGACATGTCCGATCGTGTGTACGCGGCCTAAGGCCTCGTACACACGATAGGATAGCCAGAGGACAACGTTCTGATGGACCGTTTTCATCGGTCAAAACCGATCGTGTGTAGGCCCCATAGGCTATTTAACCTTAGGTTAAAAAAAAGCTAACTTGATTTAAAATTAACCTATGGACTCCTAACCGATAGGTCAAAACCGATCGTTAGTAGGCATGACCATCGGTTAAAAATCCATGCATGCTTAGAATCAAGTCGACACATGCTTGGAAGCATTGAAATTCATTTTTTTCAGCACGTTGTTGTGTTTTACGTCACCGCGTTCTGATGCAATCGTTTTTTTAACTGATGGTGTGTAGGCACATCAGACCATCAGTCAGCTTCATCGGTTAACCTATGACAACTGTCCTTCAGACTGTTCTCATCGGATGGACTGATCGTGTGTACAAGGCTTTACAGGAGTACATTTCCCTTCCTAGGAGTAGATTTCCTCTCACTTCCTGTTGTCTCCCTTCGTTTGTAAGTAGGAGTCGTTTGTAAGTCGGATGTTTGTAACTAGGGGACTGCTTGTACTTGCAAATATTCAGAAAACATGTCAGGTTAACTTTAGAAAAATAAGAACTAATTTGTGTCATATTTATTGGGTACAATTAAAATAACAAATTTTTATAATTTTTTTCTCTTGCAGTTTTCAGGGAGCGTATTACCTGACACCCTGGATATCACAGAAGCAAATTTCCCACCAGTAGAACATTAAAGGATCATTTAAAAAAGGTTCACTTGACTAAAACAGTTTGGACCCTTCCAATTTACATTAACCGCAGTAATGTAAAATAAGTGTTCCTAAATAATGATCATTATGAAACATCTGGGACCTTATCTTGGATACCAAATGCTAATCCATTCAGAATAACATTAGAATTGATTTTAAAAGACTTTATTTTACTGAATGATGCATGAAGGATGACATTAGTTTGCCTCTGATTAAAGACAAGTCAACATTTTTTTTTTTTTTTTTAACTTTTGTATATTTACATTTGTATATCGAAAAAAAAAAGCTTGCAGCTAGAAGAAAATTGTATTGAATGACTAATTATACTTGGAGCTCTGTGGACTAAGGAATCAGATAAGTCTCAATCTGAACTACATTCTAAAACCAAGTGTGTATAGTAATGTAATATGCACTATTTCCTTCAAATGTAATTATTCCAAGGATGAACTCACTATCAGACAACATTTACTCTCTTTTATTTCATAAGGAACTAAATATTCAGACACAATAACATATTCAAAATAAAGTGCAAGAAGCAATGACGGTGTATGTAGTGCAATAACACAGTATATTTATAAAGGTCAAATTGTATTTTATTGTTTTCTGAAAGAATACAAGATTTCCAGTCTTTTCTGCCATATAGGAAAAAAATGTCTGAGACTTGCACAGAGAATTTATATCACACTAATGTAATATTATCAGTTTTTGTTTTTTATTGCATCTGTTATTTTTTTAATTATTTTCATTAATTTCAACATGTCTCCATTTAGAACTTTTATAAGATGACAAAAAGGTTAATGGCATAAGAGTTAGCTATTAGATCTACTGTACCAAAACAATTAACCACTTGCCAACCATATAACTTACATATACGGCGGTAAGGTGACACTGCTGCATCGGATCACATACCTAGTACGTGATCTGACCTGCCGGTAGCCCACTCCCACTGTGATTATAAAAAGTGGGAGCTGATCTGCGGGTACCGTGGACTCCATGTCCGCTGGCACCCGCCGATCATCCAGCACAGAGGCAGAACGGCGATCTTCCTATGTAAACAAGGCAGGACAGGAGGGAAGACATGGATCCTGTGTTCCTGCAAAGCAGGGACTAAGATCAATGTCTTTCCCTAGTAAAAGCACCTCCCACAGTACACTAAAACACTGGCTAGGCACACATTTAACATTTGATCACCCCGGATGTTTAACCCCTTCCCAGCCTGTGTCATTAGTACAGTGACAATGCATATTTTTAGCGCTGATCACTGTATTAGTGTCACTGGTTCCCAAAAAGAGTCAATTAGTGACCTACTGCCTGCCGCAATATGACAGTTCCGCTATAAGTCGCTAATCACCGCTATTATTAGTATAAATAAATAAATAAATAAATATATATATCCCATAGTTTGTAGACACTATGGGGCAGATTCACAGAGAATTAGATTATCGTAGCGTTTCCGAAATACACTACGCCACCGTATTTTACCTGGCTCTACGTGGAATCCAGGTAGATTTTATCCAGTAAACGATGGCGGCGTAGTGTATTTCTCCCGGCGCAATCCATCTACGCGAGTAGGGGGCGTGAAGCATTTAAAATTAAAATCACGTTGTTACGTCGTAGTAGCGTCGTTTACGTACATTCCTATTCCCGAACGAGTTACGTTAAAAAAAAAAAATAATTAAATTCGACGCGGGAACGGCGGCCATACTTAACATGGGTTACGCACTGTTAGACCAGCAAAAAGCTGCTCTAACATTACGTAGCCAAAAAATGACGTAGGCGATTGCGAAGGACACTCGTACCTTCGTGGATCGCCGTAAAAACTCATTTGCATACCCCGACGGTGAAAACGACGCGGACTCCACCCAGCGGCCGCAAAAATATCGCAACGTAGATCCAAAGGCTTGCGAAGACGTAAGCCTCTCGGATCGAAGCCCGAAGCCGCCGTATCATGGTTTGAGGATTCAAACTAGTGATACGGCGCGCGAAATTTGAAATTACTCCTGTCTAACACCAGTTAGACAGGCGTAATCGCTCTCTGAATCTGGGCCTATAATTTTTGCGCAAACCAATCAATATACACTTATTAGGATTTTACCAAAAATATGTAGCAGAATACATACCGGCCTAAATTGATTAATATTTTTTTTTATTATTGCATGTGTTTTATGGCAGAAAGTACACAAATATTGTTTTTTTTTTTTCAACATTCAACATTTTTTTTTCTTTTTGGTCTTTTTCCGATTATAGCAAAAAAGAAAAAATTAACCGCAGAGGTCATCAAATACCACCAAAAGAAAGCTCTATTTTTGGGAGAAAAAAATGTATAAATTGTATTTGGGTACAGCGTTGCATGACTACGCAATTGACAGTTAAAGTAACAAAGTGCCGTTTCGCAAAAAATGGTCTTGACAGAAATGGGGGTAAATCTTCCAGAGGTGAAGTGGATAAGAGAAGCTTTCTAATGGGTTACCATCAAATGCTTTTGTTAATTCATCAATCTTCCTTATGCTGCTTTACTAATTAAGCAGTACACACATTTTTACATACTGTAAAATACAGTCATCCAGACACTTTTACAGTGTCTCCCCCATATCCTTTATGATAAATTGCAGCAGGGAAAGCAGCTGATGAGACACAATCTGTGTTTGAAGAGTGCCTGCCACTGTATAGAGCAGGGGTAGGCAACCTCGGCCCTCCAGTTGTGGTGAAAATACAAGTCCCATGAGACATTGCAAGATCCTGACAATGACAGGCATGACTCCTAGGGGCAGAGGCATGATGGGATTTGTAGTTTCACCACAGCTGGAGTGCCAAGGTTGCCTACCCCTGGTATAGAGCTATTACAAGGTGACTTGTTCATTCTCTTGTGATAGCAATAAAGTTAATTCAGTATTAACCACTTAACCCCCGGACCATATTGCTGCCCAATGACTCAGAGCACTTTTTGTGATTCGGCACTGCGTCGCTTTAACTGACAATTGCACGGTCGTGCGACGTGGCTCCCAAACAAAATAGAGCTTTCTTTTGGTGGTATTTGATCATCTCTGCGTTTTTTTTTTTTTTTGCGCTATAAACAAAAATAGAACTTTTTTTTCCTCAGTTTAGGCCGATATGTATTCTTCTACATATTTTTCGTAAAAAAAAATCATAATAAGCATTTATTGATTGGTTTGCGCAAAAGTTATAGCGTTTACAAAATAGGGGGTAGTTTTATGGCATTTTTATTAATATTTTTTTTTTACTAGTAATGGCGGCGATCAGCATTTTTTTCAGTACTGCGACATTATGGCGGGCACTTCGGACACTTTTGACATATTTTTGGGACCATTTTTTTTTAGCGATCAATGCTATAAAAATGCATTAGGATTACTATAAAAATGCAATTGGCAGTGAAGGGGTTAACACTGGGGGGCAGTGAAGGGGTTAAGTATGTTCCTAGGTGTCTTCTAACTGTAGGGGAGGTGGCCTCACTAGGGTAAATCACTGATCTTCTGTTCATACATTGTATGAACAGAAGATCAGCGTTTCCCCCGCTGACAGGACCGGGAGCTTTGTGTTTACACACATAGCTTCTGGTCCCCGCTCTGTAACGAGCGATCGCGTGTGCCCGGCGGCGATCGTACCCGCCGGGCACGCGTGTGGGACTTGGGGGCGAGCGGGGACACGCGCGCGCCGCCGCCCCCGGAGGCGCGCACGCGCCCCCTAGTGCCCGCTTTAATGCGGACGTATAACTACGGGTTCTCGCCCAGAAGAGCCGACTTCCCGCAGTGAAATGACGGTGGGCGATTGGCAACAGGTTAAACATAAAAGGTTTATTATATTGCAGCTTACTAATTCTTAGATGTGAGGGCTGCATTCATTTCCTTTTTTAAGGCTTTATTTCCTTTATTTTCACCTGGTGATCTGGCCAGTAAGTCTGTAAATGAGTAGGTGTAAATAGGCCCCTATAATGCTGGGTTCAATTGAAAATTATTGCTTCCAATTCTTTACCATCTTGGTCTTCACATTGCTTGATGTAGAGAAAAAAGTGTTATGCCCTGTACACACGATCGGACCTTTGTTCGACCAAATTTACATCAGCATTCCAACAGAATACCATCGGAGTAAAATAGAACGTGTTCTCTATGTAAACTCCAATGGAATTTATCTGAATTTCTGATGGAATTACTCAGATGGGGCATTCACATGGTCGACTTTTTCCATCGGAAATTTCGACCGTGTGTACGGGGCTTTACTCATTCTTTCACGTGCTTTCTCTGTTCTTTGACATTTGACTCTCTAGTGGTCTTGACAACTTCAGGACCATCATGTTAGAGTCCTTTCCCATTTAGGCATTTTTTTCGTTTCCAGTACTGGGATAGTTTGACTGACAACAAAACAACAACACTGTACCCAAATAAATGTTATATTTTGTTTTAAGACAAATAGAGCTTTCTTAGGCTGCATTCACACCCAACATCTATAGATGGAGTGTAACAATTAAATGATTTGAATCTTCTTAATTTGTTATATCTTGCTTGTGTGAAAATAAAATGCCACCACCAAACTTGAATCTTCTTTTACACCCAAAAATGTGCTGATAAAAATGGATGCGCTTACCAGAACGAATTGACGACAGGAAATGATTGATGTAAACCTCATCACCAGGATTCCACATGGGGATATGAAAAAAACCAATGGAGAAGCCAATAGCGTGATCTTGTTTAATACAAGTATTAAAAACAAAAGGAAAAAGCCAAATGGCCTCTTACTGTAATTGTGCCTACCCGGCACTGGGGCTGCAGACGTGTCACCGTCAATGCGGTAGGTGATTGGGTTGTCCGGGATCCCTTGCCACCGCCGTAGCACAAAATTACACAATCCATTGTGGTCAATGGCACTATAAAAGAAAAATCCCCAAAATTCCACAATCATTGTTGGTCAGCAGCATTTTAAAACTCCCAGCCCATCTCTGGTAGTTGCTTGCACTTTAAATCCCCACAAAACAGTCCAGCAACCCTTTAAATTTGTTTTGAAAAAATTGTCTAAAATTATCTTTTGTTTCCTATTATGTTCACAGTACAGGGAGTGAACTCTTTCCATATTGCACACAAATGGCAAAATAAAATACAAAACTTTTGGCCGTAGATATACTTTAAGATTACGGAAACATGTATCATATATTTATATATATATACTGTATATACAATATACTGTACTTATAACTTTCATGCCTTAATGCAATGCCTTCATTTATCTTATGTATCTGGTCTGGAGTAGCGGAAAAATTAAGAGCCACAAATGCTCTTTACCACTGGTAAAATTTTCGCAAATTACGTAAATTCTATGTAACATTTTGATTGTTTCAATAAACAATAAGACAGTTCCACCTGCTTTTCTAAAAATTATTAAAACAAATGTTTCCCTTCTTTATTTAGTATATGTAAGGATTCCACGGTAGCTTTAGTAGACCACGTGACTTCTGCGGAGCCCAGCAGGTCAGGGGGCCCAGTGCGATCAGTCTGCACAATTATATTTTGAGACAGTAATACAGGGGTCTCAAACTCAAATTGCCTGAGGGCCGCAAGACAAGTTTTCATATCCCATGGAGGGCCGCATGCAAACTTTCAAACTTCAAAAACAGTACTGGTGTCAGCGAACGTATTATTAACCCCCCAGCACTGGTGTCAGCGGACACATTTTTAACCCCCAGCACTGGTGTCAGCGGACACATTATTAACCCCTAGTATTGGTGTCAGCAAACGCATTATTAACCCTGACCACTGCACTGAACACGGACCACACGGACCACTGCACACGGACCACTGCACACGGACCACTGCACACGGACCACAGCACACGGACCACAGCACACGGACCACTGCACACGGACCACAGCACACGGACCACTGCACACGGACCACAGCACAAGGACCACTGCACACAGACCACTGCACTGCACACGGACCACTGCACTGCACACTGACCACTACACTGCCGACAGATCACTACACTGCCGACAGACCACTACACTGCCGACAGACCACTCACCGTCATGGCACAGCACATCAAGGCTCAGAGCCCAGCAAATTAGGGCACAGCACATCAGGGCACAGCACATTATGGTACAGGGCACAGCACATCAGGGTACGGCACATCAAGGCACAGAGCCCAGCAAATAAGGGCACATGGCACAGCACATCAGGGTACAGGGCACAGCGCACATGAGGGCACAGCGCACATGAGGGCACAGCTCACATCAGGGCACAGCACACATCAGGGTACAGGGCACAGCACATCAGGGTACAGGGCACAGCACATCAGAGCACAACAGGGTACAGGGCACATCAGAGCACAGCACATAGGGGTACAGCACAACAGGCCACATCAGGGTACAGAGCACGGCACATCAGGACAGGACATATCAGGACAAGGCACATGGCACATCAGGGTACAGGACATGGCACATCAGGGTACAGGGCACATGAAACAGCACATCAGAGTACAAAGCCCAGCAAATCAGTGTACATGGCACACATCAGGGCACATGGGGCATATCAGGGCACATAAGAGCACATCAGGCACAGCACATCAGTACAGGGCACATGGGACATCAGGGTACAGGGCACAGGGTACCCTGATGTACAGAGCCCAGCACATCAGGGTACATGAGGCACATCAGGGTACATGGGGCACATGGCACATCAGAGCACATCAGGGTACCTGGGGCACATGGCATATCAGGGTACATGGGGTACATCAGGGCACAATCAGAGCACATCAGGCACATCCCAACTTTTTAACTTCAGAATGAGGGACAAATGAGCATACCTCCCAACGAAGTTGTTGAGCGCGGGGGGGGGGGGGGGATCCGCAGATCATAGTTGATGAGCGGAGGAGGGTCCGCGGATCTGAGTTGTTGAACGGGGGAGGTTCCGCGGATCGGAGTTGTTGGGCGGGGGGGGTTCGCAGATCAAAGTTGTTAAGCGAGGGGGTCCACGGCTCGGAGTTGTTGAGGGTGGGTCCACAGATCAAAGTTGTTGAGCGGGGGGGGTTCCACGGCTCGGAGTTGTTGAGTGGGGATTTACAGCGAATCGCGGGGATTTACTGCAAATCGTGGGGATTTAGCGCGAATCGCAGGGATTTAGCGCGAATCGCAGGGATTTAGCGCGAATCGCAGGGATTTAACGCGATTCGCGGGGGGGCTGGATTCGCGGGCCATTTATTACCAGTCCGCGGGCCGTAAATGGCCCGTGGGCCGGTACTTTGAGACCCCTGCAGTAATAGCATTGGGCATACTTTAACCACTTGACCACTGGCCACTTAAACCCCCTTCCTAACCAGACCAATTTTCAGCTTTCGGTGCTCTCACATTTCATAATTATGACAATTATGCAGTCATACAACACTGTACCCATATGACATTTTTGTCCTTTTTTTCACACAAAAAGAGCTTTCTTTTGGTGGTATTTAATCACCATTGGGTTTTTTATTTTTTATGCGCTATAAAAGAAAAAAAAAAAGACTGAACATTCTGTAAAAAAAATGATTTTTCTTCGTTTTTTTTATAGCAAATTAGTATTTTTTCTTCGTAAATTTTGGCCAAAATTTATACTGCTACATATCTTTGGTAAAAATAAGTATAAATTGGTGTATATTATTGGGTCTTTGTGAAAGTTATAGAGTCCTTTGGTGCCAATATCTAAAAATGTATCACACCTGAAATAATGACGGCCTATCTCATTTAGGTCTAGGGACAAAATTATTGCTCTCGCTCTAACGTTCGCGGCGATACCTCACATGTGTGGTTTGAACACCGTTTTCATATGTGTGCGGGACTTACGTATACGCTCGCTTCTGCATGCCAGTACACGGGGACAGGGGCGCTTCAAAAAATAATTATTGTTAATTTTACTTTATTTATTTTAGTTTGACACTTTTTTTCCCAAAAATAAATTACTTGATCACTTGTATTCCTATTATAAGGAATGTAAACATCCCTTGTAATAGGAATATGGCATGACAGGTCCTCTATACAGTGAGATATGGGTTCAGTAAGACCCCACGTCTCACATCTAGGCTGGGAATCCTGAAATAAAAAAAATAAAAAAAGCACCAGAGGTTGGCCGGAGGGTGGGGGACGTCCTTTCTCGCCTCCCATAAGAACGATCAAGCGGCGGAACAGCCACTATGATTGTTCTTATGGTATAGGGAATTGCCAGCTGAAAAAGCTGCAGGTATCATTCAGATATCTCCGCACAAATTCAAGGACGTCATATGACGGCCGGCGGGCGGGCGGGTGGACGGGCGGGCGGGAAGTGGTTAAAACGCATTTTTTTTTTAAAACAAAGTTGTCCATTTATACAATATTTTTAACAAATAGCATGTACATACCAAAAATGACACCCCAAAATAGATTCTTCTACTCCTTCTGAGTACGGCGATACCACATGTGTGAGACTTCCACAGCCTGGTAACATACAGAGGCTGAGTACAGCCGAGTAAGGCTGAGCATGGCAGAGTATGGCTGAGCATGACTGGGTATGGTCGAGCATAGCCGAGTATGGCTGGTACGGCTGGGTATTACCGAGTATGGATGTCACGTCACTTTTTGTTCTGCAAAGAAAGCGGCAAACATGTTACAGATTCCTGCGCAGAAAACATCTGCATGTGATACCAGTGTTGTGGTGTAAACAGGGCACATGGAGAACAATTGTTTTTGTGCTCTTGTGGAATGTGTGCAAAAAAACTGACCTCTTTTTTCTTGCTACCCGCTATTGTGTCAAAACAGCAAAGTCTTCATGTGCTGGTGTTGTGTCAAAATGGCATTGAAATTTCCAATTACTGGTGCTTTACAATAACCGAATGTGATGTAATTGGAGATCCTCATGAATCGGCTATTTTGACAGAACACCGACTTACTGTACATTCCAGTGTGATTACGAGCCAAGACTGCAGTGGCCCCTGCCTGTTCCATCCACCCCACGGAAAGACCGAGGGGAGCCTTTTTTTTTTCATCTCCAGCGGGATACCCGGACATCATTACCATCAATGAGATGAACGGAATCTCTTCTCTGCTGCCAGTGTGACTACATCATGCTTTGGAAGCCAGACAGCTGAGATATATGATGTGCCTGTGTAATCCACCCCCCCTCCCCCATCCTGTGAGTTCTGTCTTTTTACTTGATTTTACACCCTAATAATAAATAAGATACACTTAGATGGCCGTGCCTTCTCCTTATTATCTCATGAATGCTAACTGTCACAATTGCTTATAATCTTAACAGAACTGTCAAGCCAATCAAATGGCTGGTGTCATAACTGATCCCATGTGCACAATGACAACTACAAATCAGACCGATTCCTTGGCTGTGAAGAAGCCAACAGCCCTATTTATTTCTATAGGGATTTATCACATATAGGTTCACTGTTGGTTATAGAAAATATTATTGCAAATGTTAAATGTAAATGTTTCTGTATTGAACAAAGTCATATGTAAGTTCTTATTTAATAAAATATCATGTAAACTTTTCTATGCCAACTAAATATTTGCATCTAGAAAACTAAGAATATTTATTTTTTGTGTTCATTTCTATGGCTTTACAGAGCGAATAGAGCTATTTACTTTAGTTTTCTCCAGAAGGACCCTAAACTGCAATGATCCTGCTATAGACATACAGATATACAATATGCAGTTTTGTAAATCCAGAGAAAATAAATTAGAACAAAAATGTATTTGTTACCATTAGTGTCTAATATTTCCATTAAATTAAATGTTGGTTATTTACTGACAGCAAATCCACGCGTGCTAAAAGACTGACTGCGGTTGGACCCTCTCAGAATGAATTCTTGCTGCACCACCCTAAGGATACCTGTATGGGCGGCTGTTTTGCCCAAGGTTATTTCCCAAGCTAGAGTATCCGTAGCCACCCACACAGGCTTTAGGCCCTTTTTACACGGGGCTGTCCATGTGAGGGCTCCGCTTTGCTCAGCGTGGATCACTCCGTAGATCCCCGCTGAGCAGGCGGAGTGATCCCCTCTGAGCAGGTGGAGTGATCCCCGCTGAGCAGGCGGAGTGATCCCCGCTGAGCAGGCGGAGTGATCCCCGCTGAGCAGGCAGAGTGATCCCCGCTGAGCAGGCAGAGTGATCCCCGCTGAGCAGGCGGAGGGATCCCCTCTGAGCAGGCGGAGTGATCCCCTCTGAGCAGGCGGAGTGATCCCCGCTGACCAGGCGGAGTGATCCCCTCTGAGCAGGCGGAGTGATCCCCTCTGAGCAGGCGGAGTGATCCCTCTGAGCAGGCGGAGTGATCCCCTCTGAGCAGGCAGAGTGATCCCCGCTGAGCAGGCAGATGACAAGTCTGTCTCTGCACACTGTGCAGTGACCGACCTGTCAGAGTGCTGTTCTCCCCTAAGGGGAACCGGATGACGACCGCTGTCACCCGATCCGATCTGCCAGACGGAAGGAAAAGTAGGATTTTCCTCCGTTACACTTTGGTGGATCAGAGCGGGCATATCACCACTGACATCCGTGGCTTCATAGAGGAGCACGAAGCACCTGTTCAGGTCCGCTTAAAAAACTGTCAGGCGGAACGGTCACTCCGTGTGAAAGGGCCCTAAGTAACTTTCATCAAAAAGCCCAATTTTTGCTTTCATCAAGAGTACCTCTATAGCAGTGGTGTCCAAACTGATACTAACCATTGGACATAATTCCCCCCTCTGACACCAACGATGGCAAACAGTTTCTCCCAATGATACCAATTATGGGAAACAATTCCTCCACATGACATCAATGATGGGACACAATTCCTCCCAACAAAACTAATAATGAGGCCCAGTGACACCATTAACAGGACACAACTCCTCCCAATGACACTAATAATCAACAATGAGGGCCAATAAAACGAATGATGGGACACAATTCCTGCCAATGACACCAACAATGAGGCTCAATAGCACTAATATTAGGATACAATTCTTCCCAATGACTCTAATGAAGGGACACTATTTCTCCAAATGACAGCAACAATGGGGCCCAATGACACCAATGATGGGACACAATTCCTCCTACTCACACCAACAATGGAGCACTATTCCTCCCACTGACAACATAGATAAGGCATTGGTTTTTTCCACTGCTGTCAGGACCTTTTCTACTCCCAATAGCTACAGTCCAACCCCCCTATAGTCTAAAGGACAGTAAACTGGCCCTTTGTTTAGAAAGCTTGGAGACCCCTGCTCTATAAGGTTACGGTATGAAGGTAGCAACCACACGCAAAGACCAATTTTTCTGCTCCTGTTTGACAGGTGCATATCATTGCAATTTTTGACGGCAAGGCCAAGTCTTGCTTTAATCAAGAGTATCTCTATAGGGTTATGGTGTGAAGTTGCCACCAACATTCATTTTGAGAGGAGTCAACAAGGCCTATGATGAAAGGTGCACCATTCCTACTGTGAAACACGGAGGTGGATTGCTGATGTTTTGGGGATGTGTGAGCTACAAAAGGTACAGGGAATTTGGTCAAAATTGATGGCAAGATATATGATCCAAAACACAAGGCTAAGTCGACCTGTCATTGGCTACAGCAGAATAAAGTGAAGGTTCTGAGTGGCCATCTCCTGACCTCGTTATCATTGAGCCACTCTGGGGAGATCTCAAATGTGCAGTTCATGCAAGACAGCCCAAGAATTTACAGGAACTGGAGGCTTTTTGCCAAGAGGAATGGTCAGCTTTACCATCTGAGAAGATAAAGAGCCTCATCCACAAATACCACAAAAGACTTCAAGCTGTCATTGATGTTAAAGGGGGCAATATACTATATTAAGAACTGGGGTATGTAAACTTTTGATCAGGGTCATTTGGGTAGTTTCTGTTCTCATTATGATTTAAAAAGAGTAAACACAGTTGATTGATAAAAAATAGCTTCAGCCAAACACTAACCATGAGTGAAAGAAAAGTTTTAGTGTTATCATTCATATTTTCTAAAACATGGCAAAGAAATCTTCAATTCTGCCAGGGTATGTAAACTTATGAGCACAACTGTGTATATGTATATATATATATATATATATATATATATATATATACACACAAACATTATATATATATAGTATACCCCTCACATTTCTGTAAAGATTTTATTATATATTTTCATGTGACAACACTAAAGAAATGACACTTTGCTACAATGTAAAGTAGTGAGTGTACAGCTTGTATAACAGTGTAAATTTGCTGTCCCCTCAAAATAACTCAACACACTATTAATGTCTAATCCGCTGGCAACATCAGTACAAGTCAGTACACCCCTAAGTGAAAATGTCCAAAATGGGCCCCTCCTTCAACCTCTGCAGCAATGCTGGCAGCACTCATAGGTAGCAACCACACGCAAAGACCAATTTTTCTGCACCTGTTAAACAGGTGCAGAAAAATTGGTCTTTGCGTGTGGTTGCTACCTATGAGTGCTGCAGCTCTGAGCTGGTGAACCGAGGAGTGTGAATCCTGATACAGATCGCCAGTGAAGTACTGAGATCGCAGCTTCATAAACTTGCCCTTTTCTGTGTCAGTCAATCAGAGCTTCTCTGTGTGCAGAGGTCATTGGCAGAGAACATGTTCTCCCGCGATCATCTCTTTTTCATAAACCGTTACTGGACTGAGATAAGCGGCGATCCTTGGGATCACCGCTGTTCAGTTTCATAAACGGACACCTACAGTGCAGAAAATAAGTATTTGAACACCCTGCTATTTTGCAAGTTCTCCCACTTGGAAATCATGGAGGGGTCTGAAATTGTTATCGTAGGTGCATGTCCACTGTGAGAGACATAATCAAAAAAAAAAAATCCAGAAATCACAATGTATGAATTTTTTAACTATTTATTTGTATGATACAGCTGCAAAGAAGTATTTGAACACCTGAGAAAATCAATGTTAATATTTGGTACAGTAGCCTTTGTTTGCAATTACAGAGGTCAAACGTTTCTTGTAGTTTTTCACCAGGTTTGCACACACTGGAGGAGGGATTTTGGCCCACTCCTCCACACAGATCTTCTCTAGATCAGTCAGGTTTCTGGGCTGTCACTGAGAACACGGAGTTTGAGCTCCCTCCAAAGATTCTCTATTGGGTTTAGGTCTGGAGACTGGCTAGGCCACGCAAGAACCTTGATATGCTTCTTACAGAGCCACTCCTTGGTTATCCTGGCTGTGTGCTTCGGGTCATTGTCATGTTGGAAGACCCAGCCTCGACCCATCTTCAAAGCTCCAACTGAGGGAAGGAGGTTGTTGCCCAAAATCTGGCAATACATGGCCCCGGTCATCCTCTCCTTAATACAGTGCAGTCGCCCTGTCCCATGTGCAGAAAAAACACCCCCACAGCATGATGCTACACCCCCATGCTTCACAGTAGGGATGGTGTTCTTGGGATGATACTCATCATTCTTCTTCCTCCAAACACGGTTAGTGGAATTATGACCAAAAAGTTCTATTTTGGTCTCATCTGACCACATGACTTTCTCCCATGACTCCTCTGGATCATCCAAATGGTCATTGGCAAACTTAAGACGGGCCTTGACATGTGCTGGTTTAAGCAGGGAACCTTCCGTGCCATGCATGATTTCAAACCATGACGTCTTAGTGTATTACAACAGTAACCTTAAAAACGGTGGTCCCAGCTCTTTTCAGGTCATTGAAAGCTCCTCCAGTGTAGTCCTGGGCTGATTTCTCACTTTCTTAGGATCATTGAGACCCCACGAGGTGAGATTTTGCATGGAGCCTCAGTCCGAGGGAGATTGACAGTCATGTTTAGCTTCTTCATTTTCTAATGATTGCTCCAACAGTGGACCTTTTTTCACCAAGCTGCTTGGCAATTTCCCCGTAGCCCTTTCCAGCCTTGTGGAGGTGTACAATTTTGTCTCTAGTGTCTTTGGACAGCTCTTTGGTCTTGGACATGTTAGTAGTTGGATTCTTACTGATTTGTATGGGGTGGACAGGTGTCTTTATGCAGCTAATGACCTCAAACAGGTGCATCTAATTTAGGGATAATAAGATGGAGTGTGAGTAAATTGGACATTTAAAAGGTCGATTGACGAGCTTGATGTTCTACCTTTGCATGGCTTTATAGAATGGTTAAAAGAATTTATCTGCTGATCATGATTTAAATGGAGTGGAGTGGACATTTAAAGGCAGACTAACATCTTTGAGGGTCAGAATTCTAGCTGATAGACGGGTGTTCAAATACTTCTTTGCAGCTGTATCATACAAATAAATGGTTAAAAAATCATAAATTGTGATTTCTGGATTATTTTTTTTTGGATTATGTCTCTCACAGTGGACATGCACCTACGATGACAATTTCAGACCCCTCCGTGATTTCCAAGTGGAAGAACTTGCAAAATAGCAGGGTGTACTTATTTTCTGCACTGTATATACTGAAATAGGCTATTTCACCGCGACTGAGTCTATTTCAGTATACAATCAGTTTGCCGCTGAGCAGTGCTGGGTGTGCCAAGATGGAGGCCACCACCTTCTGCCTGGGTGTTAGAAGATGACCACCTATATATTAGAATAGACTATTTCATAGCGACCGAGTCTATTTCAGTATATAATCAGTTTGCCGCTGAACAGTGCAGGGTGTACCAAGATGGCCGCCACCACCTTCCGCCTGGGTGTAGGAAGATGTCCCCTGCTGGCTTTGTGTTCTGTCACATTAGGAAACCTATTGGAACACATATTTTGGAACGCATTGGTGCATGCGCAGTAGGCATTTTTTGCTCAGAAAGTCACTTCCGTTATATTTTCTGATGGTTGACGGTATCCTGACAGGACACGATGCTGAAGTGATTAACGTGAAGCACAGGAAGCCAATCCTCAGCAACAATGCCCAGGTAAAGCTGGAGCAAGTGCATAGACAGGAAGTGGTTGAAGGAAATCAGCAGCATTGAAATGCAACAAAAAAACTAGCAAAATAAATAAATAAAAGCACATGGCGGTTGAACATTATGTCCCTCAGTTCCATGTAGTTTAATAGGAAGTCCCTGGGTAGAAGTATGCAGGTAGGAAGGCACGCCATGGTGCTGTATAAGAAATGTGAGGCAAACCTATCTATTGGTATTCCCTCAGGCTGAGGTGAGCGCCGTACAGAGGGAAGGCAGACTCTAGAAGCACAACCCTCCGCCTGTCCTCACTCTGTAATAGGCTGAACCGGGCTTCCGCTTCCTCGGGTCACACATGGCTGCCAGCTCGGACTCCGAGGACATGGAGACGGCGGGCTGCGAGCACTATTCCCGGGGCTGTGAGCTGAGGGTGAGGAAAGTCCGGGGATGGGAGGTCATGTGACTGTGGGGCGCGGGCATTGTCCTTGCTATACGTATGTATACACACAGCTGGCTGTACTACAGGGGAGCACATAATACCCCCCACCTACCACACACCATAGGAAGCTTTCTGCAACCTCAAGTCATTTAACCTCTTCATAACCAAGTCTGACATTTCTCTCCTACATAGAAAAACCGGCATTTCCTCCCTTTTTTTTTCTTTTTCTGGAAAATTACGTTAAACCCACCAAATTATTTTTAGTCACAAGCACTTGAGAAAGGCTGGATGTTGCAGATTTTTTTTTTTTTCACATCGTACGATATTTGCACAGTCTATTTTAAAACTTTAGTACACGCAAACACGATTTAATATCTGACATTTTTGGTAGAATATAAATGATGTTATGCCAAGTAAATAGACACTTAACATGTCTCGCTTTAAAATTGCGTATGCCCGTAGAATGGCGACGTAATACGTTGCTTAAAAATCTCCATAGGTGACGCTTTAAAAGCTTTTACAGTTTACCAGTTTCGGGTTACAGAGGAGGCCTACATTAGAATTTTTGCTGTCGCTTTGACGTTCGCGACAATACCTTGCATGTGGGGTGCAATCACTGTTTACGTTTGCGCATGAGCACAGGGGGATAGGTTGCTTAATTTATAATTTTTTTTATTATTATTATTGTATTTTTTTTTTAACCACTTCAACCTCAGAAGAATTTACCCACTTCCTGACCAAGCCATTTTTTGCGATACATTCGCTGACAATTGCACGGTCGTGCAACTTTGTACCCAAACAAATTTTTGTGTCTCCCCTCCCCCAAATACAGCTTTCTTTTGGTGGCATTTGATCACCTCCTGCAGTCTTTATTTGTTGTGCGATAATAAAACAAAATATCAATTTTGAAGAACAAACTTTTTTTTTTTCTTTCTGCTATAAAACGTACCCAATAAATAAAATTAAAAAAAAATCGAATTTCTTCATCAATTTAAAAAAAGTTATAGCGTCTACAAAATGGGGGATATATTTATGGGATTATTTAATTTACTTCAATGATTTTTTAGCAGGATTGCGGTGGACAGATCGGACACTAAACTGGAATTTGTGTCACTTTTTTGGGAGCTAATGACATTCTTATAGTGATCAGTGCTAAAAATATGCACTGTTGTTATTGTACTAATGACACTGGCAGGGAAGAGGTTAACATCAGGGGCAATCAAAGAGTTAAAGTGGTTGGAAGACCACTTTCACACTGATGCCGCCCATAGGCGTATTACCAGCGGTACGGTTGATTTCAATGGGCAGGAGCACGTTAGGAGCGGTGAGTTCACTGCTCCAAAGAAGCTGCTGGCAATACTTTTTCTGACGCCCTGACAGCATGCTGCTCCAGTGTGCTCCATCCTATGCATTAAGGTGAAAAAACACCTTGCAGTCACCGTCTTACTTACCTGACCCCTGAATCTCCATGGGCGCGATCCCGCGTTGCTTTCCCCCTGGTCTCGTCGGCTCTATATTGGATAGATTGATAGCAGCGCAGACATTGGCTCCCGCTGCTGTCAATCAAATCCAATGACGCGGCGCGCTTGGGGGGGGGTCGCCGAGTCATACACTTGGTGGCTATGGCCGCCAATTGTATCACACGATAGTGCGCCCGCAAGGTAACCCCCCTCAGGAGACTGCTTCTTGCGGGGAGAAACCACGGTGGGACCCCAGCAGAGGAGGATCAGGGCCACTCTGTGCAAAACGAACTGCACAGTGGAGGTAAGTATGATATATATATATATATATATAATTTTTTTTTTTTTTTTTTAAACAAACTGCAGCTTTACTATCACTTTAACTGTGTTCCATCAGAGTGTTTACTAACTGTATGGGAGATGGACTTCCTGGAACACAGAGATCCGTCTTCCTGCATAGCAGAAAGACAAGATCTCTGTGTGATCTCCCGTCAAAACGGAGATCTACCTTGTTTACTTCAGCAGATCCCGTTCTGTCTTTGCGGCTAACGATCATTGGTGGTCGGCCAGTTGGTGCACGCGAGTGCCCACAGAAGCTAGTGCAAAAATCGCCATACCGGTACTGCAGTTCACGCAGCCGAGCCACCTTGTTGCAGTTTAACCGTCAATTGGTTAAATCTTTTACACTGTTCTTTTTATGTGTGTGTGTTTTTTTTTTTTTATAAACTGTATTGCTATCACAAGGAATAAACAACAACATCCCTTGCGATATCATGGGCAATACTAGGTACTGTTTACTGAGAGATCTCAGATGTCTCCTATGCTTTCCAACTTCATAGGGAAGGGGCGAGTATGAATGTACCGTATTTATTGGCGTATAACATGCACAGGCATATAAAGCGCACGTAACATTAACAGGGAAGTTTCAGGAAAATAACTTTCCACAGCCCCCTGCATATAACACGCAGGCACACTTTACCCTCTATTTTCAGGGTAAAAAAGAGAGTGTTATACGCCATCAAATACAGTATTTACCTTTTCCTTGTTCTAGCAGCCAGAGGGAGCAGTTGCTTCACCTGCTTACTGTAGAGGTGATCGGTTGGCTGTAGAGCCGCTCAGATCACTTCTACATTAACCACTTGAGGCCCGGCATATGCTCAATTGACGGCAGCTTTGGGGATCTGATTTTCCAAGCTGCCGTCAATTGACGGCATAGTTTTTTCCGGCCACTGGGGGCGCGTCCCCGAGATGCCGATGCGCGTGCCTGGCGGTCGCAATGTCCGCCAGGAACCCGCTGATCGGCAGTTTTAGAGCAGGGATGTGAAGCTCTGTGTGTAAACACAGAGCTCCACGTCCTGTCAGGGAGAGGTGACAGATGCTGTTTCTCTTGTACATAGGGAGACAGCATCGGTCACCTCCCCCAGTCACCCCCCACACAGTTAGAACACTCATAGGACACACATTTAACCCCTTCCTCACCCCCTAGCGTTAACCCCTTCACTGCCAGTCACATTTATACAGTAATTAGTGCGTTTTTATAGCACTGATCGCTGTATAAATGTGAATGGTCCCAAAAATGTGTCAAAAGTGTCCGATGTGTCCGTCGCACAATATCGCAGTCCTGACAAAATTCGCAGATCGCTGTATTACTAGTAAAAAAAAAAAAAATTGTCAGAATTCTATCCCTTATTTCCTAGCCACTATAATCTTTGCGCAAACCAATTACTATACGCTTATTGCGATTGTTTTTTTTACCAAAAATATGTAGAATACATATCGGCCTAAACTGAGAAAAAAAAATATATATTTTTTAAAAAATTGGATTTTTATTATAGCAAAAAGTAAAAAATATTCTGTGTTTTTTTTTTTCAAAATTTTCGCTCTTTTTTGTTTATAGCGCAAAAAGAAAAAAAAACGCAGAGGCGATCAAATACCACCAAAAGAAAGCTCTATTTGTGGGGAAAAAAAAAGGACGTCAATTTTGTTTGTAAGGCACGTCGCACGACCGCGCAATTTTAATTTAAAGCTACGCAGTGCTGAAAGCTGAAATTTCGCCTGGGCAGGAAGGGGGTATATGTGCCCAGTAAGCAAGTGGTTAAAGCCCATCACTGGCCACAAATTTGATACCAGGATGATGGCTGCAGCCATCATCCCAGTATAACCACTTCCAACCAAGGGTTACGGGTACGTCCTAAGGCCATGAGGTGGTTAAACAAGTTCATAAGTTAATTTCTTTCTCGTACACCACGGGACACAGAGCGGCATATTCATTACTATATGGGTTATATGGAGTACCTTCAGGTGTGGACACTGGCAATCTCAAACAGGAAGTCCCCTCCCTATATAACCCCCTCCCCTAGAGGGAGTCCCTCAGTTTTTTCGCCAGTGTCTTAGGTGTTGGTCACGGAATAGCTTTGCTCCACATCCTTGGGATTAAGGGCGGGCTAACCGGATCTGTCCAAGGAGCCTCAGTGCCAAAGTGGACAGTACCCGGGCCCCAAACCGTGGGGTTTTGCCTATAATGCTCCTCTTTGGAGGGCTGGACCCTGGGCCCAGGACTTGGAGTTCGTAAAGACCATAAGTTCCTGTTTGCCAGGGTGCTATATAGGTCCAGGACAGTGGGTACCTTCATAGGACCCCAGGGCCTGAAGGTCTATTACGCTACCCACGGAGATGGGAGAAGATTGGATCGTTTTGCTAGACAAACATCCTGCAGCATGGAGCAGGTAAGAGGGGAGCCTGCGGGACTTGGTTCGACAGCAGGCTCTCCGGGGTAACCTAAAAGGGGGGTAGCCTAAGTATGCTCTGCATTGGCAACCTTGCTCACTATGTCTGAGAAGACAGGATGATCTCATTCCCCCATCACTAGGTTCCCCTGTCTAAGAAACAATTGTGTTTGCTAGCTACCTGCTGCTTTCTTCCTAGGGCTAGTAAGGACCCCTATGGGGCCTTTTGGAGAGTCCTACCTGGCCGGGGGTTTGATTCTGCCGCTTGGTACTGCAGTCCTGGGTCTCCAGCAGCGCGGCTCCTCCATGTTCTTCCTGCTCCGGCATACGCGCGCACGTCTTATAGACGTTTTTCGCGCCGTTCGGAGGGCAGGGCGGGGGGGGGCGTGCCTGCAGCGTCATCAGGGGCGCGCCTTGTGCTGTTATAGATCAGCAGGCTTTAGTCAGTGCTCAGTCTGAGGCTGATCTGAAAGGGAGAGGACGCAGAGCGGCAGAACAGTGACTCCCGGTGGCGGAAGAGGGGTAGTACATGCTGGACTTGATTCCAATGCTTTTCTGTTAAGCCAAAAAATCCCCCTTTTTGCAACAGGTTGGAGGCTGGCAAACTAAGTTTGGGGTCGCTGTATGTTTTAAAAAAAAAAAAAAACATACGGGGCCCCATCAGTTTTTGGACATTAGTGATCTATTGTCCCCTAAACCCTATTTTTCGTACTCCTGGCCACTACAGTCTGCTGTTGTAGGCGGAGTCCCTCGATTTTGTATTATGGCTTCCAAAGGTTCGGGGTCAAAGGGTACAAAAAAGACCAAAAAACAAAGGGGTTCCCCCTCTGATTCTGATGATATGCCGATACTTTCCCCGCAGCTTATTCCCATGAAGGTCGCCTTGGATGAGCCATTGGGGGGGTCTGGTGCTGAGGCTGGCCCAGATCAGCCCAGCCCTGTGTTTATCACAGAGGAGATGCTAGCTGTATCCCTAGGGGGGCTAGAAGAGAGATTAGCAGCGTTGATCGCTAGATCTATTCCTGGTAAGAAGCGGGTTAGATCCCCATCACCAAAAGGTGTATCCTCAGATGCTGAAATTCTCTCTCCGGAGGAATTGGAATCGCAGGAGGATCAACTAGACCTGAACCAAGAGGGTTCAGGGATTGAGGGATCTACCTCTGAGGAACCATTTTCAGACTCCCAGACAGAGAAACTGTGGGTGCAGTCTTTGACGGACATGGTCCGCTCGGCATTTAATTTACCATTGCCAGAGCCTCAGGTTCCTGCGGTATCCTCTCTGGGCTCTTTGAAAGCTCCTTTAAGCAACGCAGTTTTTCCGGTCCATCCTCTCTTGGAGGAATTGATCTTTCAGGATTGGGTACGACCGGACAGGATTTTTCTGCCGCCGAAGAGATTTGCGGTCATTTACCCTATGGAGGAAAAATTCTTGAAGAGGTGAAAGCTCCCAGTGGTGGATGCAGCCATCTCATGTGTGAATAAATCACTAACTTGCCCGGTGGAAAACATACAAATGTTTAAAGATCCGGTTGATAAACGGTTAGAGACACTTTTAAAAGCATCCTTTGCTACGGCAGGAGCAGTGGTACAGCCAGCTGTGGCTGCAATGGGAGTTTGTCAGGCGTTAAAGGACCAGACAAAAGAAATGCTAAAAGACATGCCTACCCAACAGGCAGAAGAGTTTTCTGACATTCCCAGAGCTCTGTGTTTTGCGGTAGATGCTATAAAGGATTCCATCCAGCAGGCCTCTCGTTTATCACTATTTTTGGTGCACATGAGAAGGCTCTTATGGTTGAAGAACTGGGCGGCGGAGCCCCCATGCAAAAAGCTTCTGGCAGGGTTTCCCTTCCATGGAGGACGACTCTTCGGAGAGGATCTGGATAAATACATTCAGACTATTTCAAGTGGCAAAAGTACCCTTTTACCAGTCAAAAAGACATTCCGGGGTCCTACATTTAAAAGGCAGCTCTTTCCTGTCTCAGGGCCCTCAAATTCCAGGCAGTATCGACGGCCGCCTGCGCGATCCAACTTTAACAGTAGATCGCAGGGACAGGCCCCTGGGGGTAAGAGATCATGGTATCGCAAGCCGACAAAACCAGCCCCTAAGTCTGCCTTATGAAGGGGCGCCCCCACTCTCGCGGGTGGGGGGAAGGCTTCGTTTCTTCTCAGAAGTTTGGGAAGCCAAGATCCCCGACAAATGGGTCCGGGCGTCTGTAACCACAGGCTACAGACTGGAGTTTCTAAAGTTTCCTCCGCTTCATTTTCAAGAGTCAAGGCTACCAAAGGATCCAGCAAAGAAGGCCTCGATGCTGGCAGCTTTGGATCACCTGCTTTGCCAGGACGTGATAATAGAGGTGCCAGCCCAAGAGCAGGGGCTAGGTTTCTATTCCAATCTCTTTGTCATACCAAAGCCCAACGGCAATGTCAGGCCAATCTTGGACCTAAAGAGTTTAAACGTTTACCTAAGGGTTCGTTCCTTCCGGATGGAATCCATCCGGTCAGCAGTCGCCACGCTCCAGAGGGACGATTTTCTGGCTTCCATAGACATAAAGGATGCTTACCTTCATGTACCAATCTTTCAGTCGCATCAAAGATTTTTACGCTTCGCAGTGGGGCAGCGACACTTCCAATTCAGGGCGCTCCCCTTCGGGCTAGCCACGGCCCCCCGGGTATTCACGAAGATCCTAGCCCCAGTTTTGGCCAATCTAAGGATCCAAGGGGTCACAGTCCTAGCATACTTGGACGACCTTTTAATCATAGATCACTCACGGCCGTGTCTGCAACAGGCAGTAAACCTCACGGTTCAGTACCTCGAAAGGTTCGGCTGGGTCCTAAACCGGGAAAAGTCAGCGTTCCAGCCTACAAAGCAGTTGGAATACCTCGGCATGAGGTTAGACACAGAACAGCAAAGGGTGTTCCTGCCCCTTGTAAAGATCGAGGCTATCAAGGGGTTGGTTCAGTTGGTTCTAAGCAAGAAAAAACCAACTATTCGCCTGTGTATGCGATTACTAGGCAAGCTAGTGGCCACGTTCGAGGCAGTACCATACGCTCAGATCCACACTCGCGTCCTACAGGCAGCCATTCTAGCAGCCTGGGGCAAGAGAGCACATGCCTTGGAGTCCCCTTTGACGCTATCATCAAGGGTCCGACAAAGCCTGGCTTGGTGGTTGAACCCTCAGAATCTTCTAAAGGGAAGGTCCTTCAGCCCCGTTGTCTGGAAGGTAGTTACCACAGACGCCAGCCTGGCAGGCTGGGGGGCGGTCTTGGAGGGGTTCTCTCGCCAGGGAACTTGGGTGGAAGCAGAGAGGCAGCTACCCATCAATATCTTGGAGATCAGAGCTGCTCGCCTAGCCCTCCTGGCATGGACCTCCAGATTACAGGGGTCCCGGTGAGAATCCAGTCAGACAATGCCACAGCGGTGGCATACATAAACCACCAAGGGGGAACCAGGAGTCAGGCCGCTCAGAGGGAGGTGAGCTTGATTTTTCAGTGGGCAAAGGTTCATGTACCCTGCATTTCGGCGATATTCATTCCCGGAGTGGACAACCTGCAGGCAGACTTCTTAAGTCGCCAGATTCTGTCGCCGGGGGAGTGGTCTCTGCACCCCCAGGTCTTTCAGACAATCTGCCAGAAGTGGGGAATGCCAGACGTAGATATAATGGCATCCAGATTCAACAGGAAATTAAGACAGGTTCGTGTCTCGAGCGAGGGACCCTATGGCCTGCGGAACCGATGCGTTGGTTTGCCCTTGGCATCAATTCAAACTTCTATATGCATTCCCTCCGCTACAGTTACTTCCGCGCCTGTTGCGCAGGATCAGAGTGGAGCACAAGCCAGTCATTCTAGTAGCTCCAGCTTGGCCCCGGAGGACATGGTACTCACTAGTCCTGAGGATGGCAGTGGGAGACCCTTGGACTCTTCCTCTACGACCAGACCTACTCTCACAAGGCCCGATCCTCCACCCTACATTACAGCGTCTAAATTTGACGGCCTGGAGGCTGAATCCCTGATTCTCAGGGGTAGAGGTCTGTCTAGGCAGGTAATTCCTACCCTGATTAGGGCTAGAAAGCCGGCCTCCAGGGTGATTTATTACAGGGTGTGGAGGAACTACGTAGGCTGGTGTGAATCCAAAAGATGGAATTCCCGCAAATATACCATTGATAGGGTGTTAGGTTTTCTCCAGCTAGGAGTGGATAAAGGCCTGGCTTTAAGCACAATCAAGGGACAGATTTCAGCTCTGTCAGTGTGGTTTCAGAGGCCGCTGGCCACCCACTCGCTGGTAAAGACCTTCATTCAGGGGGTCTTGCGTATTAATCCTCCTGTCAAGTCACCAATTTGTCCATGGGACTTAAATCTTGTCCTGTCCACTCTACAGAAACAACCCTTTGAGCCGTTGGCTGAGATTCCTTTAGTTTTACTGACAAGAAAGTTGGTATTCTTGGTCGCCATGGTTTCGGCCAGGAGAGTGTCAGAGTTGGCAGCCTTATCGTGTAAGGAACCATATCTCATTCTACATAAGGACAGGGCAGTTCTCCGGCCCCATCCTTCCTTTCTACCAAAGGTTATATCCAATTTTCACTTGAACCAGGATTTGGTACTTCCATCCTTCTTTCCGAAACCCACATCTAGAAAGGAGGGGTTGCTGCATACCTTGGATATTGTCCGGGCCATGAAGTCCTATCTTAAAGCTACAGAAAAGATCCGGAAAACAGATGTGTTGTTCGTTTTACCAGATGGCCCCAAGAAGGGGCAGGCAGCCGCAAAATCCACCATCTCGAGATGGATTAGACAATTAATCATTCAGGCCTACGGTCTGAAGAGGTTGCCTCCTCCTTTGTCGGTAAAAGCCCATTCTACCAGGGCCATGGGCGCCTCCTGGGCAGCACATCATCAGATCTCTATGGCTCAGATATGCAAGGCAGCGACATGGTCATCAGTCCACACGTTTACAAGGTTTTATCAACTAGACGTGAGAAGGAATGCGGATTCAGCCTTTGGGCAGGCAGTACTACAGGCTGCGGTTTAAGATCCTCGGGATCGGGGGCACCCTTGGTTGTAAAAAAAAAAGTTGGATTTATTATTATTATTTGAGTATTCCCTTTAAATTAAATCTCTTTTGAGAAGATGTCTCCCTCCCCTCATTAAAGCATTGCTTTCGGACATCCCATATAGTAATGAATATGCCGCTCTGTGTCCCGTGATGTACGAGAAAGAAAAAGGGATTTTTAAATACAACTTACCTGTAAAATCCTTTTCTTGGAGTACATCACGGGACACAGAGCTCCCACCCCTCTTTTGGGTGACCATTTTGGGAGGCATACTGCTTGCTACAAAACTGAGGGACTCCCTCTAGGGGAGGGAGTTATATAGGGAGGGGACTTCCTGTTTGAGATTGCCAGTGTCCACACCTGAAGGTACTCCATATAACCCATATAGTAATGAATATGCCGCTCTGTGTCCCGTGATGTACTCCAAGAAAAGGATTTTACAGGTAAGCTGTATTTAAAAATCCCTTTTTTTAGTGAAGTCGCCCTCCTGCACACACCATTGTGCTGTGTTAGCACAGGTATTATTTTTTTTCTCACGCCCACTAGAACACACGGTAGTGCACTGCAATGCGTGTCCGTTGGAAAGGCATTCTGAATGGCATAGCATCGCATCAGCATGCATTACTGCGTTCAGCTCTTGGTGTAAGAGCCAATTCATGCCTGTCGCCGAATATAGGGGTTGATTTATCAAAACTGGAGCGTGCAAAATGTGCTGCAGCTCTGCATAGATGCATAGAAACCATTCAGCTTCCAGATTTGTTTGTCAAAGCTTAAATGTACAGGCTGAAGTTAGAAGCTGATTGGCTAATGTGCACAGCCACACCAGATTTTGCACGCTCCAGTTTTAGTAAATCAATCCCATAGTATGAATTAGCCCTAAGCTGTAACTTCAGCCTTGCTCCAGAAATCTTCACCATGCAGCAATGTCTGGCACTGCACACACTTTTCACAGAATGGCCAGGTGGTGTCATCCTGCCTACCGCACATACCCTTTGTTTACTCCTTGGTTGGGGACCAGGGGTTAGCCACCAGGTAACTGTCACTGTGGACTGCCAATAATAAGCAACCAAGGCATCCCCCCCCCCCCCCCCCAGATGCATGTATACAAGCCCTTAGGGATCCATTCACACTTGTACGACTCCAAAGTCACTCAACTTTGGAGAGCAATTTTGGCTTTGACCAATGATAATGGACAGTTGTATGTTTAACATTCAGGTGCGATATTTATGCAACCTTTGAGGGTTTACATTGCAGTCTTTGGCACTCAAGTTGCATGAAAGTTGGAATAAATTAGTGCAATAACCTTTTGTAAAGTCGCTGCAACTTTAAGTCGCACATATTTGAATGGTTGTCATTGAAAAACATGGGGTGTGTCCAAAGTCACATGACAAGTCGCACAAGTTTGAATGGAGCTTATAAATATGTATATGTAAGGTAGGGAATGCCTCAGCCACTTATGTTTGGTCCTCACCAGTGACGGCTTCTTGGTGGGTTCAGATTAGGATCTAAACATGCCTGAGTTCAGCCCTACTGTAAATGTTCTCCTCTGGAGGGTTAAGGCGCTCTCTGTGGCTCACAGTGACCGAGCTGTCACCAATAGGTTTCTGTTTTCAGATTGGGAGCTTCTAATCATGTGGCCACTATGACAGCCAATTACAGTAATTGCATTTTTAGGAATAGGAACGCACTGAGGCGTGTTCAGATCCCAGTCCCATCCCACCAGGAGGCCAACACTGCACACCGCTAATCGCAGGCAGTGAGACGTATCCTGGTCTGTGGATCAGGAAATGTCTCGCTGCCTGTTATTAGCGGTGTCAGCTTCCTGGCGGTTTCAGGCATATGGGTTGGGACTGGCACCCCGAACATGCCCGAGCCCATCTCTAATCAGGAAGTCCTGCTGTTTTCAACCCCTCGGCGTCCTTTCAAAAAATGTCTACCTTTTTTTTTATTTTTTTCAGGCGGACCTAATCTGGACCTCCCCCTATAGAGCAGCGGATGTGTCTAACACCCTGCCCACAAAAAAAACAGACTGATGGTGGTTCTAGTTTCCATCTGTCCGGTGGATCTGATTGGATCAGATGGTCTGTTTCCATCTGATTTCCCCATAGAGGAGAGTGGGACTGTGTCCATGTCCACTCTGCACAGCGAAGCGGACACGGACCTGTTATCCGCCTGCTCAGTGGAGGGATTCCCACCTGAGAAAGCAAAACCTGATACACGGAGGTCCCCCCATGTGAAAGCAGCCCTAAGGGGTGATTTGAGGCAGTGGCGGCAAGAGTTAAAGTTTAAAGATAGGCTAAAATGGGTGTACTTTGGTGCTCAGAGGCACAGATGGTACATACAGTTCCTTTGAAAGTGAACACATGAAGACCGAAATGTGAGGGTTTCCCGTGGCTGACTTGATTTAAAGATGCAGGCTCCTGCCCTTTCATCCTAGTCTTGATCTAACACCTTGTGTTTTTTGTTTTTAGGCTCCATGCTGTGGTAAATTTTACACTTGTCGATTGTGCCATGACAACAAAGAAACGCATAAGATGGACCGTTTCAAGGTTGTGGAAGTCCAGTGTCTGAAGTGCAAGTGCATTCAGAAGGTATGTTATTTTACTATGTTTATTTTAATGTAAGTATGAGTAAAATTTGAAAGGAACATTTCTGAAATGGTTCTTAGGCTCCATTAACACTTGTGCCATTTGTCATGTGACTTTGGACACCAAAGTCGCACGACAAATCGCACACCATTCTTTCCTATGGCATCCATTCATAAGACATAAAGTCGCTGCGACTCTAGAAAAGGGGCCTGCACTATTTTGGTGTGGCTTTGATCCACAGAATGTACAGTTGTGGAGTGCACGTGCTCAGCGTCATATCCAAGGGTTGTCTTTGACGTATGAGTGCTGCCAGCATTGCTGCAGAGGTTGAAGGGGTGGGGGGAGGGTCAACCTGTCAGTGCTCAGACCACACGCCGCACACTGCATAAAATTTGTCATCCCAGCAGGAAGCCTTTTCCTAAAGATGATGCACAAGAAAGTCTGCAAACAGTTTGCTGAAGACAAGCAGACTAAGGACATCGATTACTGGAACCAAGATAAATGTATTTTGTTCAAATGGTGTTAAGCGTGTGTGGTGGCAACCAGGTGAGGAGTACAAAGACAAGTGTGTACAGTCAAGTATGGTGGTGGGAGTGTCATGGTCTGGGGTTGCATGAGTGCTGCCAGCACTGGGAAGCTACAGTTTGAGGGAACCATGAATGGCAACATGTACTGTGACATACTGAAGCAGAGCATGATCCCCTCCCTTCAGAGACTGGGCCACAGTATTCCAACATGCTAATGACCCCAAAAACACCTCCAAGATGACCACTGCCTTGCTAAAGAAGCTGAGGGTAAAGGATGAATGGCCAAGCATGTCTCCAGACCTAAACCCTGGGCATCCCACAGTGGAAGAGGACTCCAGTGGCAACCTGTGAAGCTCTGGTGACCTCCATGCCCAAGAGGGTTAAGGCAGCGCTGGAAAATAATTGTGGCCACACTATATATATATATATATATATATATATATATATATATATATATATATATATATATATATATATATATATATATATAAATTTGACAAAAATGTGAGGGGTGTACTCACTTTTGTGAGATACTGTGTGTGTATATAAATATAACCTTTTTTTTTTTTTTTTGTGTTTGTTTTGTTTTGTTCTCTAATCTTTTTAGGTCTACTGTTGCCATCTAGTGGCTTAACTATTACCATCCCTTTTCAAGGATTTATTTTAGCGATCAGCATAAATCCTGCTTGCTTATATTTACCTCTACCTGCCAACAATAATGCTGCACCACAAGTGCATGCTTACTACATGACTTTAATATAGTATTAACTCGTAAACAACAAAAATGGTACAACACGACCCTAACCTATAAAAGCAAACATAGCCACGTTCTTAAAACAAATTATCCTCAGTAGTTAAAAGTATAAATAATTACAATATTAATAAAATCAGGGACCCCTATCCAAATACAACAACCTTTAACAAATATGTAAGACTAACACAATAGGCTTGAAAAAGTAAATTTTTATATGCATATACATATTTGTATATATTGTGTGTATGTGTAACTCTCCGAAAAGGGGGAGGAGAGATAAAACAATATACGCTGGTATGTGTCGATTGTCGATGATCGATCGTTCTATCTACAGAAGCATCGTCATTTACAAGAGTATGGCCACGTACAGCACACTACCCAGCATAACTGTCCGAAAGGGGGAGGAGCACTACATTTTACGCTGGGCACAGTGAAATGCCTACAGATATCTTTGGGTATGAAGTTCTTTTGTTTCAGATTGCATAGAAGTAATCCTATAATTACATTTCCTATGCTGTGTAAACAAAAATAAAATGGAGTTCTTCCATTTTTTCTGGCAAACTATTTAAGTAATACACCAGTGACCTTTACTCAGATATAAACTTGTGTAAACAATACATGTTCCAGCCTAGTCATTGCATGTTATTTGGAGAATCACTTGACTTCTGGTCATGTGGCTGATTATCTTTTGCTCTGTCTGTTCTCAATCAATACAGCTTTATGAACAATGTAGTTTAGTTTTTTTTTTTTTTTATAATCTTTTTTACATAGGTAAGCAAAGTACCAGAATATCTGACATTTGCAATTTAAAAATATATATTTTTTTTAATTTAGAATAACTTTAAATTCATACTCTCAGTAAGCAACACGTATGTACTGCTTTACCTGCCAAATAATTTTAATTCTGTTGGGCCACACACATCTTTCGCACTACACAGCCAGGCTGATAACATGATTATTTCCTGTAAATCGGGTAATCGTTATGTTCCTGACTACTAGAGGTGTGTTGCAAAGGTAGTTTAACGAAAACAAATCTTTTTGCATGCCAACACTAGACACATGGGGGGTCATTTACAAAATGCAAATCCACTTTGCACTACAAGTGCAAAGTGTACTTGGAAGTGCAGTCGCTGTAGATCCGAGGGGGACATGCAAGGAAGATAAAAAACATCATTTTAGATGATTTAGCACAGGGATCCTCAAACTACGGCCCTCCAGCTGTTGTGGAACTACACATCCCATGAGGCATTGTAAAACTCTGACATTCACAGACATGCACAGACATGACTAGGCATGATGGGAATTGTAGTTCCTGAACAACTGGAGGGCCGTAGTTTGAAGACCCATGATTTAGCACATGATTGGATGATAAAATCTGCAGAGCTTCCCCTTATTTCAGATTTACAGCGACTGCACTTTCAAGTGCACTTTGCACTTGTAGTTTGCACTTGTAGTTCAAAGTGGATTTGCCTTTTGTAAATAACCCCCATGGTTTATATATTTAAACTGTGCATTTAGGAGTTTGCCTGGATTTCCCCTTTTACAGTTGCAGAATGGGTGTTTTTATGGAATTCTTAACAGCCTTCTCTTTTCCTACGTTATTTCTTGCTGATGAACTTTATTGGACATGATAAACAAATCCGAGTCATAATCTCTATACTCCCATTTTGTGATAGTACAAGGCACATATCCTGAATTTAAAAAGAGGGGGTGAGGTGGCGCTTTCTAAAATTAATCTGATGATAAACTAACAAAATGTTCCTGTGCAAATAAATTATTTGCACAGGAAAATTTTTTGTTTATCAGATTAATTTTAGCAAGCGCCACCTCAGCCCTTCTCTATAAATTACTTTTAGTGTGTGAACACCCCCTAGTGGTGGCTGCTGCTTCTGTGAGCGTATCATTACACCCCTGTGTGGTTTGCGCATTAGTAACCCCATATTTTACATATGCTGAATTGAGATGGGGGGGGGGGGAAATGCATCACAAACAAACTCATGAAATGTGTGTAAACACGCATTTAGAAATGCATCCTGAGTGCAGAAATTGTGACGATAATCGGCCCCAATGGAGCTCTCCAACCATGTGTGACAACTATGTTCATTGAAACATACTTCACCCTAATAGCAGAGTATGACTTCCTCCCCTGATTTTACTTTCTTTCCAAAAATAGAAGTGGGTGACGGCTGTGAAAAGTTAGCCTAAAATAGATACAACAATCTGGGAATGAAGAAGATGGTGGGGCTAAAGAGGACTGATCGTATGAAACGGGACAGCAGAGATTTTGCCTCTGATTTCATGCAATACCGAAAGGAAAATGACTAGTAAATTATCAGTTTGGTAGTGTTAGTGTTTGGTAGTGTAGTGTTGTTTTATCAGTACATAGGAAGACTAAATTGGCAAATAGCACTTCTATCATTGGACACTGATCGACTCAGTTTCTGTCTTTCACCTTTAGTCCTCATAGACCATTTTTCCATTATAACAAACCTGTTATACTTGCCTGATTAATGCTGTTGGTTTTGCACAAAGCAGCCCAGATCCTCCTCTTCTTGGGTCCCTCGTCTGTGATCCTTGCCCCTCCCTCCCGTTCAGTGTCATCACAGTAAGCAGCTTGCTATGGGGGCACCCAAACTGAGTCTCTCAGCTCACTGTGTTTATTCAGACACAGAGCCCCACCCCATTTCTTCCCTGATTGGCTAGCTGACTTTGACAACAGTGGGAGCCAGTGGCACTGCTGCTATGTCTCGGAGAATTAGGAAGGCTGAGACACTCGTGGACATCGCTGGACAGAGGGGGACCTCAGGTAAGTGTTTTCAGGGAGCTGAGGGGGGACTGCTGCATTTTTAACTTAATGAATAGATAAAACCTTTTGACTTTACAACCACTTTAAGGGGAATTCTTCTTTCCATAGAAGCAGGCTTGCCCCTATTCCCCACAGGCCATAAGATTCAAGTTTTGGCTTTATGCCAGTCTGTTGTCAGTCTATCCCTTTTGGGTTCATAGAAGTATATGAAAAATCCAGCATGATGATGAAATGCCAACCTAATCGTCCTCTTCGTTCCTCCCAAGAATTCCTGCTCTCTAGCTTCCTCATCACCTCCTACCATATTTGCCTCCAGGACTTCTCCCGAGCCTCTCTTATCCTCTGGAATACCGTACCCCAATCTGTCAGACTATCTCCAAATCTATCTACTTTTAGGTGATTCCTGAAAACATTTCGCTTCTGATAAGCCTACCCTGCCTCCACCTAACAACTTTTCTTTTATTTTCTTCATCCGCTCATCCCACATAGTCATTACCCAAGCTATCAGTCTTTTTCTGTGACAGTTCCTGTATCCTGCACAATATGACTTGACCCTCCCTCCTATATTGAAACCTCCAAGGAGCAGGGCCCTCTGATTCCTTGTGTGTTAAATTGTACTGTCTGCCCTACTGTTGTAAAACACTGCGCAAACTGTCGGCGCTATATAAATACTTTATAATAATTTATTTTAACACATGCTAATGCACCATCTGAAGAAGTTGGCCTCTAGATAAATGTGAAGATACACTTGTGAAGCATAAGTAGTTCATAAAATGTTTATAAGAAGTTCATAAAAATCCCATAAGAAGAGTGTTGTACTTCAGTAGGCAGCTCCATCTGAGACAGTTATGGATGCCTGGAATTACAAAAACTAACATAAGGGGGCGCCAGCTAAGTGCAGCATCAATAGGTTTATTATGATGAAAATTATTATTATGAAAGCCAATTGAAAACTCACAGGAATATAAATTCAAAGAGCTTATTTACAGCCATACCACATTGGATAGAAGCCATTCACCAGAAGAGCCACTTGTGACGGCAAACAGCGCGTTGTCGGTGACAAAACCAAGTTCAATATTCCAGGAAGTGAGGAGAGCCACTGTGGAACACAAGGCAGGATGTGATGTCAGACCTGAGGTGGACTGGTTGGAAGGAGGAGGGGGAGGTTAAGTTTTGGGGTCACCAGGATATTCCAGAGATTTGCCTAACATCCTAGCATATAACCTTTAAATAGCAATGTTTAAGGTTTGTTGTAGGTAGGTAGGTATAGGCACTCCTATTCCTGCAGCAGTTTTGTATTTTCTCACTTCGTCTTTCAGGACAGCACTTGGAGAGAGCGCAGCTCCACCCACTTCCCAGGAAACACTGCAGTCACTGCTATAACTTCCGCCCACCTCCACCATGGCCTCAGTTGTAGTGTTTCCTCCGGCCATGGTGGAAGCGCTGCAGGGAACCAGGAGGATGCTGGACTCTCTCCAGGGGGAGATGGATGGAAGAGCATATCTGCGATCGGTTGTTTTTTCAGGAGGCAGACCCAACCTCCCCCCTGACGCGTGGGGGATGTTTCGGTGCTCCCCTCTTCTCGAGCCAGGCGAGGGTAAAGGCTGCCGGAGGTTCCGCGCCAATAGGCTGGGCATTACAGGCCGTTTTTGGGGCGGTTAGATGCCGGTCTCCTGGGATCTGCGATGTCCCGGTACGGAGGGTGGGCAACGTCATTTCCGGTGGAGGCGGGACTTCCGGCGGCGCGTGGCGGCTTCCGGTTCCGGCCGCTGGAACGCAGAAGGGAGGGGCAGCCTCGGCGGTGCAATTTCAGGTTCCCACAGCGGTGGGGTTAACCGGGACTTTCAAAAGGAGGCGCACAAAACGATCGCCGCGTTCTGGGAAAATGGAGCCAGAAGACGCAGCGGAGGTGGCGGGAGCAGGAGCCACATGCACCAGCCCGGCCCAGGTAGGAAAACAGCGGTTTAAGTCTACCTGGTTCCTTGTTATGTCCCTCCTACTGCCCCTTTGGGGAGAGGAGCCTGCCTCACTCACCCTAGTCACGTCCCTGGGAGAGTGTTGTCTGTTTTGGTACAGCGGTGATGGGACCTGGTGTGTTTTTGTTCACTGGCTGTTTTGTGGTGGTGGTGGTTTGGGTCCGAGACACAAAAAGTTAAACATGGGGTTGTTGTCTTTTGTGTTTTTCAGAAAGCTAAAGAAAAGCTAAAAATTGCAGTGCCCCCCTCCTAAGAAACGGTGTGCTACCTGCAAAACAACCCTTAAAGGGTCTTGGACTAAGCCGTTATGCAAGGCATGCATCGCGGACATAGTCAAAGGGGAAGCCTCTCCTAGTGCAGCCTCCGAACAACCCAAAGAGATGCTCTCTTCCTTTCGGAAGGAGCTAGAAGAGACCTTTCAGTCGTTCCGCTCCTACTTGGACAGAGGGGCGGCGTCAGGGTCAGCAGCTAAGGCCTCCACTAGTGCACCCTTGGATTATAGAGGGGCAGGTAGTGAGTCCGAGGAGGAAGAACCTAGCAGCCTAGTCTCAGGGTCAGAGGCGGAAGAAGAAGATACAGGAGAACCTTCTTCTTCACGTTACAAGTTGTCCTTAGAAGAGGTGGATGACTTGCTGAAAACTATTCATTCCACCTTAAACATTAAGGTGGATAGGACACATTTATCTCTGCATGACGAGATGTACCAGGGTTTAGACGAAGTCAAGCATCAAACCTTTCCAGTACATAGAGTATTGTCAGATGCGGTTAAAAGGGAGTGGAAAGACCCAGAGAGGGCTCCTTTCTTTTCCCGGTCACTTAAGAGGAGATTTCCTTTTGATGAGGATCCAGCGCAGGTATGGAATAAGAAACCTAAGCTGGATGCTGCATTTTCAAAGGTATCCCGAAATACGGACTTGGCCTTTGAGGATACGGGCACCTTAAAGGATCCCCTAGATAAAAGAGCAGAGGCGCTCTTAAAGAAGGCTTGGGATGCTTTCCTGGCCAACCTCAAACCAGCTATGGCATCCACAGTAGTGGCCAGGAACCTTGAGCATTGGTTGGAACAGCTAAAGGGTCACATTGAGTCCGGGACCTCACGCAGAGAGTTGCTAGAGTCCTTCCCGATTCTTCTGAAGGCAGTAGGCTACATGGCGGATGCCTCAGCCGAGTCAGTGAGAATATCAGCCCGTTCCTCGGCCCTAGTGAATTCGGCCAGGAGGGCTCTCTGGGTCAAAACCTGGACTGGGGTCACGGCTTCGAAGGCTAAGTTATGTGGCCTGCCCTTCGATGGAGATCTGGTATTTGGCGCCGGTCTGGACACTGTTCTGGATAGGACGGCGGATAGGAAAAAAGCCTTCCCCTAAAGAAGGTAGTACCGCGGACCAGGAAAAATTTTCGTCCTTTTTTCCAGCCCCAAGATCCTAAAGAGGCACAAAAAGGTCAGGGTGGAAGGTCCTGGCGGCCTCAGAGGGGTAGAGGGAGACCCGGGGTGTTTCGCTCCCCTAGCCAGCCCGCTAAACCCCAGTGACGGTCGCCCGGCTGTGGGAGGACGTCTTCAGTCATTCCTTCCACAGTGGGCAGAGACGACTTCCAGTGCATACATCCTCTAGGTTATTGCAGAGGGCTACGCGCTGGAGTTCTCAGAGAAACCACCGTTGTGTTTCTACGCAACTCAGCTACCCAGGGATCAGGAGAAATCCAGGGCAATGTTGTCACTGTTAGAGGAATTTCTCCAGCAGAGGGTGATCACCCCGGTACCCCAACAAGAGCAGGGGACGGGTTGCTACTCCCATGTGTTTCTAGTAAAAAAGCGGCAGGAAAATTTCGTTTGATTCTGAACTTAAAATTCCTGAATCGGTCAATCAAGTACAAGAGGTTCCGGATGGATACCATCTACTCGGTCAGAAGGCTTCTTCCAGCGGGTTGCTTTCTGGCTTCGATAGACCTAAGGGATGCTTATCTTCACGTCCCGATAAGAGCCTCTTCTCAGCGTTTCCTGCGTCTAGCAATCAGGACAGGAAGCGAGGTCAAACACTTTCAGTTCAGGGCCCTGCCGTTTGGTCTCTCCTCCTCTCCGAGGATCTTTTCGAAGGTGGTGGCGGAGGCCTTGGCACCTCTAAGGCTGGAAGGAGTTTCGGTAATTCCATACTTGGACGACCTCCTGTTGTTCGCCAAGATGGAAGATCAGCTTCTCAAAGACCTGTGGAGGACTCAGGCCCATTTGGAGGGCCTAGGTTGGATTATGAACAGAGAGAAGTCAAATCTAGTCCCCTCTCAGGTCATAGTCTTCTTGGGGTACACCATAGACTCCATCCAGGAGAAGTTATTTCTACCAGAGGAGAAAATAATCAAGGTTCAGGCAGCAGTGAAGGCAGTGCAGACGAACCTGTCAGTTTGAGTTTGTGCAGCTATGTCCACCCTGGGACTACTCACATCCTCCATTCCTGCGGTTCAGTGGGCCCGCCTGCATTCAAGGAGTCTCTAGCAGGCGATTCTACAGAATTGGACGCATGGAGAACCCTTAGAGAAGGAGATCAGGGTTCCAGCTTCAGTAAAAAGGAAACTTTGGTGGTGGAGGACTTACGCAAATTTGAGTCGGGGTCTAGTGTGGTCCTTCCCCGCTACAATGGTCCTGACTACGGATGCCAGCTCCTGGGGGTGGGGTGCTCACCTCAGAGGTCAGTTGGCTCAGGGGTCCTGGTCCAGGAAGAGGCCAAGAGATCCTCCAATTGGAGGGAACTCAAAGCCGTTTGCCTGGGGCTTTGGGCCTTCCAGGAGACAATACAGGGTCAGCATGTCCAGATACTGTCGGACAATGCTACAGCGGTAGCTTACGTCTCAAGGCAGGGGGGCACGAGGAGCAGGGTTCTCCTGAACCTGGCCCTACACATGCTTTACTGGGCAGAGACAAACTTGGCATCTCTGTCTGCAGTACACCTAAAGGGCAGTTTAAACCACCTGGCAGACTTCCTAAGCAGGAGGAGGGTTCTGGAATCCGAGTGGAGTCTAAATTCAGAGGTGTTCCAGAAAATAGCAGACAGGTGGGGAACCCCTCAGATAGACCTGTTTGCGTCCCAAGCCAACGCCAAGGTTCCGGTTTTCTTTTCCCTCAACAGATTGGATCAAGCGCAGGGTCTAGATGCGTTAGTTCAGCATTGGCCCTTCCGTTTGTGTTATGCTTTCCCCCCCAGTACAAATGATTCCGTTAGTTCTGCGGAAACTTCAGGTAGAAAAGACGACTCTTATCCTGATAGCCCCATACTGGCCCAAAAGGCCTTGGTTTTCAACCCTACTGAAACTGGCAATAGAACCTCATCAGCTACTTCCAGTCAGAAAGGACTTGTTATACCAGGGTCCTCTGCTCCATCCCAACGTGGATCGGCTCAACCTGGCGGCCTGGTTACTGAAGAGTTAATCCTGAGTAGGAAGGGTTTATCTAAACGGTTAGTGGATACGCTACTTAGTAGCAGAAAGGAAGTTACCAGGGCGATTTATTTCAAGACCTGGAGGGTCTTTAATTCCTGGTGCAGTTCAAAGAATTGTTCCCCCATGAATAATTTTTCGGTCCTGGAGTTTTTACAGGACGGGATGGACAAGGGTCTGGCAGCCAGCACCCTGAAAGCGCAGGTTGCTGCGCTATCAGTATTTCTAGAGAGACGGTTATCCCTAGATCCCTATGTCATCAGATTTTTTAAGGCATTGGCCAGGGCTAGGCCTTCTCCCTTTAAGTTTTTTCCCAAATGGGACTTATCGGTGGTTTTGGGGGGTCTGACAAAAAGACCTTTCGAACCACTGTTAGAAGCATCTTTAAAATTTTGGACCCTGAAAGCGGTCCTTTTAGTAGCCGTCACCTCGGCTAGGAGAATTAGTGAGCTACAGGCTTTCTATTGTGGAACCCTTCTTGACCATCTTCCCAGATAGAGTCGTGTTGAGGACAGATCCTGGGTTCCTTCCTAAGGTGGTATCGGCCTTCCATATGACACAAGAAATAGTGTTACCTACCTTTTGTCCGGTTCAAGGGAAGAAGAGTTTCATACCTTAGATGTCAGAAGGTGCATTATGCACTACCTGGAAGTCACCAGGGAAATTAGAAAATCCAATTCTCTGTTTGTGTTGTTCTCGGGTGCACGTAGGGGGTACGGTGCTTCCAAAAGTACACTAGCCAGGTGGCTCCGTATGGCTATCCACGAGGCCTATAAGGCTAGGGGTATAGAACCTCCCCCAGGGGTGGTGGCACATTCTACAAGGGCAGTGGCAACCTCCTGGGCAGAACGGGCTGGAGCTTCACCAGAGCTTATCTGCAAGGCAGCTACGTGGACGAGTTTTTCCACTTTTACTCGCCACTACAGGATGGATCTGCTCTCAGCGGCGGAGCAGTCTTTTGGCAGGAAGGTCCTGCAAGCGGTGGTCCCACCCTAGAGTAAGTACTCGGTTATCATCTCCAAGTGCTGTCCTGAAAGACGAAGTGAGAAAACCTTAGTTACACTTACCGGTAACAGTATTTCTATGAGTCTTTCAGGACAGCACCGATAACCCACCCTTCTCTCTTCTGGTGTATATATGTGTGTGTGTGTGTGTGTGTGTATATATATATATATATATATATATATATATATATATATATATATATAATGTGTGTGTGTGTTGTACTAACATGTTTTGGTTGCTATGTTCTGCTTATCTCATTTCAGTATGGCCGGAGGTGCTCGTGTACAACTGAGGCCATGGTGGAGGTGGGCGGAAGTTATAGCAGTGACTGCAGTGTTTCCTGGGAAGTGGGTGGAGATGCGCTCTCTCCAAGTGCTATCCTGAAAGACTCCTAGAAATGCCGTTACCGGTAAGTGTAACTAAGGTTTTCTTTCATGTCAGAATTGTCTTTAATAATAGTATAAATAATACACAGGCATGGACTCCCAAGTGTTCCTCCTGCTAACATTGTGTGCCACGCTCCTAGTAAACAAGCTTCATGGTATAGAAAGTATGGCATATGTGTTTTAGAGGTAGCACCCTAAAGTAATGATTTTAGATGGTCCCAAGCTATCAGTCTTTTTCCTGTATCCTGCAAAATATAACAGGCATTAATTTGTTTTCATATTTGTTTTTCTCTTCAGGCTCAAAAAAGTTGTGAGCATTGTAACCATGTTTTTGGAGACTATTACTGCGATATATGTCATCTTTTTGACAAAGACAAGAAGCAGTATCACTGTGATGGATGTGGTATTTGCAGGTATGTCTGCCGTTTTTTATTTTTAAAGCTGCAATCGTAAACTATAATGTGAATGTAAAGTAATAGTAAAAACACAAAGTATCAACATTTTCCTTTTCAGAATAATATTTCACTGACAGCCTGTGGGAGGCACTGTTGTAAAGAGAGCTAGCTTACCTTTTATTGGATTGTGCCCAAGGTTTCTGTACAGCATGGAAGGGATTTGTGCAGTCTTTTCCCCAGTCTTCCTGTTTTGTGTCATTTGACTTGTCAGAAAAGCCCTTTCTGCCCTTGTGCAATTTGATTGGACAGGGGGCTATGGGGGAGAGCCAGCATGGTTGAGTGTTGCAATTCCCAATCGGAGCTGCTCTGGTCTGGGAGGAGGAGAAGCTGAGGGACATGGAGGCAGAGCCAGCATGGTTGGATTTTGCCATTCCCCGTCAAGTCCTCTCTGATGGCTGGCAAAAGGAGACAATTCTGTATGTTTATAATTTGATTGGCCACAGACAATTATAAATGGGAAGAAATGGCTCCTCCCGCCAGCCATCAGAGTGGACCTAATGGAGAACTGATCACCACAAAAACAGCCGAGGCGGAGCACTATGGCCACTAACATTGTTGCTAGGATGCACAGAGGCTACTAAGGGTTAATCCAGATTACTACTTAGACCTCCTACATGCAGTACTTAACCCCTCAGTGCCCAGGGGTCATTGATTTTTAAATGCTCAAGTCAAATTGGCGCCAACATTCATTACTTAACGTGACAACAATTCTATGGTTTATGTGCATACCTTTTTGTTCTCTCCTGTTTTTTTTTTTTTCTTTATATAAAACTGTAAAAATTAGAATTATCATATTTATTGCCTAAGGAATCTCTTGAGCATCAACACAGCTGACTATTTTTTCATGGCCTGCTTCCAAGTTTGGCTTCTATGACCGCCTTGTTTGGCCAGGATGATGCAACTCCCATGCATGAACGCTGGAGTTGATTTATCCTGGCACCAAGGTATGCTGAAAATGCAGCAAGTGTGCATCCAGAAGAAACATTGCTGACGGGCAGAAGAGGAAGCCTTTGTTTCAGAAGAGACAGTCTATCTTGTAACGCTATAAAAGCCTACCTGCCAGCAGTGTTTCTTATAAAGACTTTAGTTCTGCTTTAAACATATGGCACTGCAGATGAACACTGTACCCTGAAGGCAACAATGTTCATTTGCAGGTTAAAAGCTTTAATGTTTTCAGTAGAATCTCCAGCCTGCATGTGATCACTATTCCCTAGCTGACCTAGTGATCACATGATCAGGAACCATGCTAATTGGGGATCTGAGCTGTCAGGGATAGCTGGGATTGAGAGCCATCAGCTGCTGGTAAGTGTTTAGTAGCACTAAAAGCAGAAAATTGTATTAAATCCATCTCCAGCACAGGACAACGTTTATATACAGATAGTGTGGTGGAAAGGGTTAAAGAACCATATTTTGATTCTTGGCTGTCAGATCAGAAGTGCATACTGCTTATTACAGCAATAAAATACTAGATGTCTCACCTGCCACTTTGACACACACTGCACTCACACTCGCTGTGTCTTTTTATCCATTAGGATTGGCCCAAAAGAACAGTTTGAGCATTGTGAAAAATGTAACTTATGTCTGCCATTGAGCTTCAGAGGAAACCACAAGGTAAGAAAGCAAAATCTACCAATAGAGCTTTGTTTTGGTGGTATTTGATCACCTCTACGGTTCTTGATTTTTGGGCTATAAACAAAAAAAAGACTGACAATTTAAAAAAAAAAAACAATATTTTTTTACTTTTTGCTATAATAATTATTTATATATATATATATATATATATATATATATATATATATATATATATATATATACACACACACACACATACACACACACACACACATACACACACACACACACATACACACACACACACACACACTCCCCTGACAAAAGTCTTGTCGCTTCTCTATTTTGTAGAAACTCCTGCTATTAACCTGACTTTTAATAATCAATTGGTGTTAGAAATAGCTCATATGAAAAGCTAAAGCCCTCCCAAATGATGTTTAATGCACTGAAATAAATTAGTTTCACTGAAAAAAGATTTATCATTTAATCAAGACAGGTCAAATTTTGGCAACACAAAAGTTTTGTCCCCTATACAGAAATCGAACAACTTTACTGAAAATCCAAAAATATGTCAGCAAATTAAGTAGTGGTGCTGTGAGATCCAGATGTAATATCTTGTATGACTTCCATGAGCTTGAAGGACATCATCCAAGCGGTTTGGCAAGGATTCATCAGGAATAGCAAAGAAAACAGTCTTGCATGCCTCCAGAGTTCATCAATATTCTTTGGTTTCGTCTTCCATCCTTTTTTCCTCTTTCATCCTACACCACATATGCTCAATGATGTTCATGTCTGGTGATTGGGCTGGCCAATCCTGGAGCATCTTGATCTTCTTCGCCTTAAGGAACTTTGATGTGGAGAAGTATGCGATGGACCACCATCCTGCTGCAAAATTTGGCCTTTTTTATGGTTGGGAATATAAGAGGTACCAAATTTATCGGGGTAAAGCGCGCAACGGCGTATAGAGCGAACCCCAAACCTAGAAGGGAATTCTAAGGAAAATAAATAAATACTTAGTTTGAATGCCCCTCGTCGGTGCCTTGCCCGGCGGCCTTGTCCGGGCCGCCGCGGAGACCACTGTTATCGTAAAGAGGACTGCTCATGCTAAAGATGGATACCTGATTTGTGGCAGCAGCTGCTGCCGTTACCGAGATATCCATCTTTAAAATACTGACGTATATGTACATGAGCGGGTCCTTAAAGGGGTGTTCCAGCCAAATGTAATGTTTATTAAAAGTCAGCAGCTACAAAAAGTGTAGCTGCTGGCTTCCAATAAACATTCACTTACCTTCTCCACGTTCCAGCGCCGCGCCGCCCGGCGGCTCCGCTCCTCTTCCTCCCCCCCCCCCCCCCCCCCAAGAGCCCAACACGTTTCGCAAGACCATGCTTTCTTCATCAGGGGTAGATGCGTGTGTAGTACATCAAAGGCTGTTTCGTACTACCAAGTGCTGAATACCCAGAGACAACAGAGGTGACACGTCCTCTTTCACTTTATTTAAGTTTACATTATTTAACCACTTAACGCCCGCCGCACGACTATGTACATCCACAGAATGTCACGTACAGGCAGATGGACGTACATGTACATCCCTGCCTTCTAGCGGGTCCGATCAGGACCCCCTCCGCTGCGGGCGGCTTACCTTCGGCAGCGATCCGTGCTAAGGGGGCGGCTGCTCGCTTCTGTCGTGATCGCTTCTGTCGTGATCGCTCCTAGCCAATCTCGTGAGCCTCCGCCGTGTCACTTCCTCTGCCTGTAAAATGTAAACACTGACGGAGGAAGTGATGCAGCTCTCCTCTCGGCAGTATTTTCAAACCGCCGAGAGGAGAGAAGACTCGCAGTAAGTCGCACCAACGCTACACTGACACCAGTACACATAGGCACATTAACCCCTTGCGATCACCCCCCCACCCCCTGTCACACTGTCACTGATTGCAGTGATCATATATTTACTGATCATTGCATTTAGTGTCAGTTACTGTGAGTTAGTGTTAGGTCCAGGGTAGCCCCGTACCCACCCTAATAAAGTTTTAACCCCCTAGTTAACCCTTTCACCCCCTATCACCCCCTATTACCAGCGTCACTAAGCGATCATTTTTCTGTTCGCTGTATTAGTGTTGCTGTTGCCGCTAGGTAGTTAATTTTTTTTTTTTACTTATCTTTTATTTTAAATTTTTCAAAAATAGGATATAACAAAATCTCACTGATACCATACATTTACAGACCAAGATATACATTACTTATGGTACATCTTACTTCCAATATTGATCAATACCTTTCCGATCCTACTCCTTTTTTCCCTTATGCTACCCCCCCCTCCCCCACCAACCCAAAAGAAAAAAAAAAAAAAAAAAAAACAACCCCACGAATAAATAAAAAAGGGGAACCCATTCCCCATCTCCTCCTGTCTCTCCCCCTACCTCTCCTCAAGGAGCCTCTTCCCCTCTTCTGATCTAATAAATTGATTCCATCCTGCCCAGGTTTCTTTATACTGTGTCCTCCTGTTTTGAGCAGAAAGAACCAAGTCTTCCATAGCTCCTACTTCCTGGGCCCTGATAAGCCAGCTTGTAACCGAGGGGGGCCGTAGGTCCCTCCACCTCAGGGTAACTCCCACCCTTGCCGCGTTGATCAGGTGACACACTACCGACCTCCTATACCTCTGCACCGGCATCTGTGAGACATGCAGCAGGAAGAAGGCAGGGTCATCTGGGATCACGTCTTCAAAAAAATTTTGGGAGATTCTCCTTACCTCTCCCCAGTACTGTCTCACCTTTCGACACGACCAAAAAATGTGTAAGAGAGTTCCCTGTTCTTCACCACACCTCCAACATTTTCCCTCTACTTCATTATCAAATTTGTGTAGCCTTTCTGGGGTATAGTACCACTGTGTGAGGAGTTTGTAGTTAGTTTCTTGGGTTCTTGAACACACCGAGGAATTTAGTGCCAGGAAGATTATTTGTTTATGCTGGGTTGGGGTAAAGGTTCTCCCCAGATCTCTTTCCCATTTACTGATGCTCGGCATCACAAAGTCTTCCGAGGGCGTATTCAGAAACCCATACATTTTGGATAACACTCTTGGGAGTGGCTCCACCGCACTACAGCTTCTCTCTAGTATCGTCAATTGTCTTTGAAATTCCGTTGCTGGACCCAATGATCTTAAGAAGTGGCTTACCTGCAGCGCCTGCCACATTGCAAGCTCAAATGGTCCTCCAACCTCCATTAGTTCCCCAATGGAAGGCCACAGACCTGACCTCACAAAATCTGAGGCCTGACAAAGGCCTTTCTCTCTAAACTTTCCAACAATATCCCTTTCCATCCCAGGTGTAAAATTAGGGTTTCCTATTATAGGTAGCAAAGGTGATTTACCTGGTGAGAGATTCTTGTTTCCACATATTTTTGCTGAGATTTGTAATGTAGTCCCTATTATAGGGTGTCTCTTGATGTATCTCGGGAGTACTTCATAGCACCAGGGTGCTCTATTCAGTGGGATCGGGCTTACATATTGCTCTATGTCTACCCATCTTTTGCATTTCCCGTGTCTACACCAATCTACCAGCCTTGTCAGGTGTGTTGCTCTGTAGTATTTTACTATATTTGGGACTGCCATCCCCCCTGAACTCTTTGGCATTCTCACTAAGTCTCTTTTGATTCTGGCTCGTTTCCCTGCCCATATAAACTTCATGAACAAGGAATTCACCTGTCGGAGAAATATTGCCGGGATGGAAATTGGCAGAGCCTGGAATAAGTACAGCACCTTTTGGTAGGATACACATTTTCACTATACTTCCTCTCCCAAACCATGAATGCAGCCCATGCCCCCATTTGTCTAACAATATCCGAATTGCACTATATAGTGGGGGGAAGTTCAGCGCATAGGTACTCCTAATATTTGCTGGAATTTTTTTACTAAAGACATGTGGCTGAATACATTTTGGCCTAAATGTTTGACTAAAATTTAATTTTTGAATGTCCCTCTATTTTTGTTTTATAGCGCAAAAAATAAAAATTGAAGAGGCAATCAAATAACATCAAAAGAAAGCTCTATTTGTGGGAAGAAAAGGACACAAATTTTGTTTGGGAGCCACTTCGCACGACCACGCAATTGTCAGAGACGCAGTGCCGAATTTGTAAAAATGCCTCTGGGCATTTAGCAGCATATTGGTCCGGGGCTTAAGTGGTTAATGAATACTGGGAGATCTTTGGTGACAAACATCCATCCTCAGCCATGTCTGCTCTCCGTTTCTGCTCTGTTGGGTTGGTTTTTACTCTGCCTCCTCAGCTCCTGAGTTGGATGCTCATTACTGCCGTCTCTGGGTATTCAGTATTTGGTAGTCTGACCCAGCCTTTGATGTACATCTACCCATGATGAAGCAAGCATGGTCATGCGAAATGTGTTGGGATACTTTTCCTGCCTGTGTACTTTGCAAAACGTTGCAAGCTACTCTAGAGCAACCTGAGACTGCAATCAACATCAGGTATAAATTAACCTGAGGTTACATCCTAGTGTCAGGTGTGGTATAACATTTCCTGTGAAACAAAAGTGCAAATTCACAGCTGCTAAGCATTGATCACAATCCCATAATCTGTGAAAACATATATAAAAAAAAAATGCAGCTCTGTGTGATGCCGAGCCCTACAAATGCATGGATACCGCAATGAAAATCAATTGCTAAAAAATGTAACTATGAACAAAGAAAATTGATTTTTTTTTTTCTCCCAATTTTATCAATCCACAGAGACAAAAGTGCAAATTGAGGTATTATACATATTACTGTGGAAAGAAAACTCTAGTGATAATCCTGATCAGAAAAGGGTGACTTCACACACGTGGTCCCTTCCGTGTGAATGCACTTACCTTCCAACAGTGTGACCGCACACTTAAGTTTGGGCCACATAAGCAGTTGAACCACTCCTGGGCTCTAAGTGAAACTGGCTCGGCAGGATCCCACAGGAAAATCCAGAGAAGTTTATCCTCAATTTTAAAACAAAGAGGCTGGGCAGTGCATTATCGCTAGTTTAAAAATGTATTTAGAAAACAACATCAGGGTGCTCACATATTTTAGGTGCTTCCAGCGCACCAGACTATAAAAAGCATGTATCCAAGCTCCTTCTGGACGGTGGAGGAGGTTAGATACATGCTTGTTTGTACAAGCTGCTGACACATACAAGTTTGGAGTGGAATCCTATGCTTAATGCTTTTTATATTTTGGTGTGCTGGAAGCACCTAAAATATGGGAGTACCCTGATGTTATGTTTTCTAAATACATTTTTAAACTAGCGGCATATTTTTGTCTTTTATAGCAGAAAGCTATAAAACATATTTTTTTAAATTAAAAGCAAAAGTTTTTTTTCCCGATCTTTTTGTTTATATAATACATACCGCCAAAAGAAATCTCTATTTGTGTGAACATAATTTTATATAAATTTCATTTGGTTACAGTGTTGCATGACCGCGCAAAGTGGCACAATGCTGAATAGTAAAAAAACAGCCTGGTTATGAAGGGGATAAGTGGAATACAGGGCAGGTGCAGCACCCTCTTTAATGCCAGCATTATAGGTGAGGTAAACAATGCTTCAGGACGCTTGTCTATAGGAAATACCTGATAGAATCTCGTATTTACAAAACTTCTGGCATTGTTTGCCCCAATATAAGGGCTCTAAGGAAGGGAAAGCAAAAAAAGAAAAAAATCTGATACTTGGAGTGTTAATGCATTTATTTATTTTATTTATTTTCTAGTGCATAGAAAATGTCTCAAGACAAGACTGTCCTATATGTTTAGAGGTAAGTAATGTCATTAAATTATTGCATTGTTTTTATGGTCAGTGTTTTTTGTGTGGATGCACTGAGCTGTTAGTACCTGAACACAATGTACCAGCAGAGGATGGTCTGGCTTTCAGGCATGATCTGAACCTCAGGCTCTGTACAAACGGCCGGGAATCCCATCAGAAACAAACCGCTTGTTTTGCCAAGCCGTGCATACAGACGGCCATCCAAAAGAACCGCCATTCTTTTGAATGGCAAGAACCAGGTATTGTCATCGACTACAACGAGCCGGCGCTTATCACATTCGATGCCGTCACCGCCATCTTGCTACACCCCACACTAAACTTGTATGCTACCGCGCATGCATCGAACTCTTATTGAGCATGTGCGGGTTTAGCTGGGACAGGAAAGCATACAGACGACCGGTTTTCTCAGCAGGAAACACCTGGCGAGAAAATAGAGAGCAGGGTTCTCTATTTTCCCATTGGGATTCTCGGCTGTTTTCCTGACAGGGAGCATACACACGGCCGGGATTCCTGGCCAAATGCTCTCCTGGCAGTTTTCCGGGCGTGTGTACGAGGCTTGAGAATAGTTCTTTCTAGCATATAAAGATAAGCATGTGATTCACTCAAACATACATGTTTATGCCCACGAAGCATGCGGATGATGAGCTGTGGGGCAGGTCCTGATCATCCTGAGAATCAATAGTGGTCACCCTTAAGTATACAACATATTATTCCACCCCCCCAAGATCAGTCAGCCAGGGGTGTTGTATGCCTACTTCTGGAACCCACGCACATGAGAATCCACTCCCAATCTGGCCATAGTTCATATTGGGCTCTTTTACACGAGTGGATGGGGGAAGGTAAAACATGAGGTGCTCAGTGGTTCACGGTCATGGTTTTACCATCTCCCAGTCGTCCCCCTTGACTTTGAAATACTGCTAGAGGGGGGTGGATGTTCATATACTGTGGCCTGTCAAACTGCCATTTCAGTCAATGGGGTAAAGTGTAACCAAGAGATAAATGATCTCATTGTAAGAAAAACAGGCATTCAGTAGGTGAACACTTGACAGTGGCTGCACGCTGAAAAGGGATCTATTGTTTATCACTTTTCAGAGCATGGGCTAGTGTGAACATATCCTTTTGGTTTTGGTAGCTTGTTGGCAGGCAGCCTCTGATATGGTCCCTGTAGATTTATTCTCAGCCACTCCTAAACACTATCTTGCTAAAAGGAAGAAGAGCAGAGATTTGGGGAGCCCCACACCTGGCAGACCTCTTCCCACCCTGTACTGCTAGTGCTGTGCCCATCCATGGCACTCACCCAGCTCAGCGCTTTCCTGTTCTTGTTTTGTCTGCCGGGCTGGAAGCCCAGATCCTTGGCACAGGACAGAAGGAGAGTGCAATACTACCAGGCAATATGTCCTTAGCCTGAGCTTACACTACGTGCCTACATTTCCACTTGGCGTCTGACCTTTTTTTCTTTTATATCTTTATCTCTTGCTTTTATTTTTTTATTTTCACTCTTGAGAGTGATTGTAGGGGAGGCTCCACAGTGCCATCTTGTGTCCTTTGGTCAATACTGCAGTGCTACTGCATTGTATTGTAAGTTTTTTTGTTACAATCCTAAAATGTGGTATTGAGAAGAAAAATAAAATAACTGATCTTTATTCTTTCTACTGCCAAGACTTAATTCTAAGGGCCCCATACACACTATTAGATTTTCTGCAGATTTTTGTCTTCAGATTTACCAAAACCATGTAGTGCAAGGTCCTGCTTGATGGCATACAAATTGAAAACCTTAAGGTTTGACCTCGTATTATATGGTTTTGGTAAATCTGAAAAAAAAATCTAATAGTGTGTCTAGTTCTTCCAGGGGAGCTCTTTCTCTTTGTTGACCATAGTTTAGGTTGTGTCTTTTGCCTGGAGGGAAATTGTTTTTGACTAGCTTTTCCTGTGTATTGTCTATGATTTATTGTTTTCTCTCCCGAAATGTGTCTTACTTTTTATTACCTGTTTTTTTAGTCTTTGGGCATCATGTGTACTTCCCTATTAGTTATGTTCTCCTTTACCAGGTGGATGGTTCAGCCTTACCCATTGCAGGCATTTGTTGTACAGGCGGCCCTTGAGCTGCAAAGTAGGGATGTACCGATACTTGTACTCGGGGGCGGCGGGGAAATGCTCCGATGTTTTACCCGATACCTGGGCAGTCAAGGTGATCGGTGCTTGTAACTCCCCCCAAAGCTGATCACCGCTAACTGTCCCCCTCCGTGCTGTCTCCCCCCCCCTCCTGTTCCGTGCCGTCTCCTCCCCCCCAGTTCTGTTCAGTGCCGTCTCCCCCCCCCCCCAGTTCTGTTCAGTGCCGTCTCCCCCCCCCCCCCAGTTCTGTTCAGTGCCGTCTCCCCCCCCCAGTTCTGTTCAGTGCCGTCTCCCCCCCCCTGTTCTGTTCCGTGCCGTCTCCCTCCCCCCCTGTTCTGTTCTATGCCGTCTCTCTCCCCCCCCTGTTCTGTGCCGTCTCTCTCCCCCCCCCCCCTGTTCTGTGCCGTCTCTCTCCCCCCCCCCCCCCCTGTTCTGTGCCGTCTCTCTCCCCCCCCCCCCTGTTCTGTGCCGTCTCTCCCCCCCCCCCCCCCCTGTTCTGTGCCGTCTCTCTCCCCCCCCCCCCCCTGTTCTGTGCCGTCTCTCTCCCCCCCCCCCCTGTTCTGTGCCGTCTCTCTCCCCCCCCCCCCCCCTGTTCTGTGCCGTCTCTCTCCCCCCCCCCCCCCCCCCTGTTCTGTGCCGTCTCTCTCCCCTGTTCTGTTCCGTGCCGTCTTCCCCCCCCCCCCCTGTTCTGTTCCGTGCCGTCTCCCCTCCCCCCGTTCCGTGCCGTCTCCCCCCCCCCCCCCGTGTTCTGTTCCGTGCTGTCTCCCTCCCCCCCCCTGTTCCGTGCTGTCTCCCCCCCCCCGTTCCGTGCTGTCTCCCCCCCCCCCCCCCCCCCGTTCCGTGCTGTCTCCCCCCCCGTTCCGTGCTGTCCCCCCCCCCCCCCCCTTCCGTTCCGTGCTGTCTCCCCCCCCCCCCGTTCCGTGCTGTCTCCCCCCCCCCCCCGTTCCGTGCTGTCTCCTCCCCCCCCGTTCCGTGCTGTCTCCTCCCCCCCCCCGTTCCGTGCTGTCTCCTCCCCCCCCCCCGTTCCGTGCGTCTCCCCCCCCCCCCCGTCTCCCCCCCCCCCCCGTTCCGTGCTGTCTCCCCCCCCCCCCCCCCGTTCCGTGCTGTCTCCCCCCCCCCGTTCCGTGCTGTCTCCCCCCCCCGTTCCGTGCCGTCTCCCCCCCCCCGTTCCCCCTCCCCCCCCGTTCCGTGCCGTCTCCCCCCCCGTTCCGTGCCCCCCCCCGTCTCCCCCCCCCGTTCCGTGCCGTCTCCCCCCCCCGTTCCGTGCCCTCCCCCCCCCCGTTCCGTGCCGTCTCCCCCCCCCCCGTTCCGTGCCGTCTCCCCCCCCCCCGTTCCCCCCCCCGTGCCGTCTCCCCCCGTTCCGTGCCGTCTCCCCCCCCCGTTCCGTGCCGTCTCCCCCCCCCCGTTCCGTGCCGTCTCCCCCCCCCCGTTCCGTGCCGTCTCCCCCCCCCCCCCCGTTCCGTGCCGTCTCCCCCCCCCCGTTCCGTGCCGTCTCCCCCCCCCGTTCCGTGCCGTCTCCCCCCCCCGTTCCGTGCCGTCTCCCCCCCCCCCGTTCCGTGCCGTCTCCCCCCCCCGTTCCGTGCCGTCTCCCCCCCCCGTTCCGTGCCGTCTCCCCCCCCCGTTCCGTGCCGTCTCCCCCCCCCCGTTCCGTGCCGTCTCCCCCCCCCCCCCCCCCCCCCCCCCCCTGTTCTGTTCCGTGCCGTCTCCCCCCCCCCCCCCCCCCCCCCCCCCCTGTTCTGTTCCGTGCCGTCTCCCCCCCCGTTCCCCGTGTTCCGTGCCGTCTCCCCCCCCCCCCCCCCCCCCCCCTGTTCCGTGCCGTCTCCCCCCCCCCCCCCCTGTTCCGTGCCGTCCCCCCCCCCCCCCCCCCCTGTTCCGTGCCGTCCTACCTTTTTCGAATGAACAAAGTCAGTGATCGCTGACTCTGTCCATTCACATAACTGAAACATTGTAACCTGTGATTACGATGCTTCAGTTTATGAATGGAGAGACGCTTCTATCTATTCATTTTAGCGGAGGCTGCTGAGAAAGGGACTGGGGAATATATATATATATATATATATTAGTGTATGTAAAAAAAATACATTGACAATCTACTCCCAACCCCCCCCCCCCCCCCCCAAAAAAAAGTCAAAAATAAAATAAATACTGTCACGTGACATTAAAAACCGTATCGGTATCGGCGAGTACTCGGTCTCAAAAAAGTGGTATCGGGATAACCCTACTGCAAAGTGTCCCTAGTTCACATTGGGCCTGGTAGCAGTTGTTTGCTGTTGCCCACCTCGCAGTTGGGCTTCTTTGTTGGTGTCGACTTGCTGTGTTCCACAATGGATGAGAAAAAAATAGGATTTTGAAGTCTTACCCCTGTGTATTCATAACCATGCTTATGGTACACGTTGGTTGTATGAGGGATTATCCTGGGCTGGCCTACAATTTTTTTTGTTTGCCAATGTTTGATCGTCCTGCAGGTGAAGGTATAACCCAATGGTAAAAGCTTCCTGTGTGTCCTTTTAATGGGCGGCAAGAATGGATTTTAATACACAAATATTATTTGCTGTAATCCTGTGAACTTTAAGGCCCTGTACACACGATCAGACATGTCTGATGAGACTTGTCTGACGGACAGTTTTCATCAGACAACTCTGAACTTGTCTGATGTGCGTACGCACCATCGTACCAAAATCCGATCAGACCAGAACGCGGTGACGTAGAACACAACGACGTGATGAAAAAACAAAGTTCAATGCTTCCAAGTATGCGTCGACTTGATTCTGAGCATGCGCGGGTTTTTGGTCCGATGCTTTTGCGTACTAACCATCGTTTTGGTCCGATGGTCAGGCTTCAATTGGACCGATTTTTAAAACAAGTTTTAAAACTTTGGTCCGATGGGCCGTACACACGATCATCGGACCAGTCTGATCGTGTGTACGCGGCCTGACAGGACCAGGAGCTGTGTGTTTACACACACAACTCCCGATTCTTGCTCTGTAAAGAACGATCGCGGGTGCGCGGCAATGATCGCGCCCGCCGGACACCCGCGTCGGAACCAGGGGCCAGCGGGGGACGCAGATCATGAAGGGGAACTTCATACCAAACCCTTATCCAAGCATGCTGCCTGGCCGGGTTTTTGGTCCGATGCTTTTGTGTACTAACCATCGAACCTGTCCGACGGACATGCTCTATCAGACAGGTTTTAAAACTTTTGTCCGACGGACAACGGTCTGCTGGGCTGTACACGCCATTGAACTGGTCCGATGAAACTGGTCTGCAGACCAGTTTCATCGGACATGTTCGATCGTGTGTACGCGGCCTAAGTGGTTAGTAACTGGTTACATTATCAGTAGGCATTTATGCTAGTATTTGCTTACAGCATCATCCTGTTGTTATATATTTACACTTTACACTTTTTTAAATTGGTCATGAAAAACGGTCATGTGTAGGCTCCAGAGTATTTGTCTCAAAAGGGAAAAATGGGCGTTAAAAATTTAGAACCTGCTCTATTTTTTCTCGTTGTTTTTTTTCACATCGTGAAAACCGGTCTTGTGTACGCTTTGAGGGGGAAAAAAACGCTCATGCTCAGAAGCAAGTTATGAGACCGGCAAATTAGCATAAGCAGCCCAAAGGGTGGCGCCATTTGAAACGAACTTCGCCTTTTTATAGTGCCGTCGTACGTGTTGTACGTCACCACGTTTTGCTTGAGCATTTTTTTCACGGTCACGTGTATGCAAGGCGGGCTTGAGAGGAATCGCGTAGAGAAATTTTTTTTTTTTCCATGACATGGATAACGGTTGTGTGTACGCGGCATTAGGAATTAGCAGACATGACTGTATGACAAGGCTTATAAAAAGTGGCATTTTGTTTTCTTTGCTGGAGAATTCAAGAAGTGTGTACTGGCTCTTAAAGGTTTGTGGCAATGGAAATGCAAATCTCGAAGATGCTGTGACCACTTTTTTGTTCGTGCTTTTTTGTGTTATGGAAGTATTTGACAGACATTTCCTTTTCCTATGTATCAAATTGGCATTATTAGACCCAGAAAAAAAATGGAAGATTATATTTGCACAATATAAATGGAAACCTTAATATATTAAAGGGATTAAGATGAGGTGAAAGTGAAAATATTTGTTATTATTGTACTCCTAATCAGTTGCATTTTTTTTGGATAAACTAGACCTAATAAATTTTATATAGGAAATCCACTTTTAATTCAGCATTTCTCTTACAGGATATCCATACCTCCAGAGTGGGAGCACGTGTGCTTCCTTGTGGGCATCTCCTACACAGGTGAGAAATCCCATTCTTATAGTGACTTTCTCATAAAGCATATCAACAATGCCTTGATAAAGTATTTATACCCCTTGAAATGATGTAATGTTGCAACCAAAAGCATAAACCTATATTGGGATTTTTTTGTGATGGACCAATACAAAGTTGCACATAATTGTAGAAGGAAAATGATAAATGGTTTTCCAAATTTTTTACAAATCTATATCTGAAAAGTGTGGCGTGCATTTGCGTCAATACTTTTGTAGAACCGCCTGTCACTGCAATTACAGCTGCAAGTCTTTTTGGGTGTCTAATTGTTTGCTCTGGCCATACTCCTTTGCCCCTCCGTTCACCTCCTCCACCTAATCTTTTATGCAACAGTTGGGGAGGAGCGAAGGGGAATATTATATAATGTTAACTGCTTTGACATTTCTGAGTCTGCTGGTGCTACCGATCTATCCAAGATGGCAGTGCCCATCAGCATTCTCATGGCTTTTGGATACGTAAAGAATGGAGCCTTTTATAGGCAAGTGCACATACAATCTTATGGGAGAATGTTGTGAAAATAAATGGTTTGGTGATCGGGTCTCTTTAAAGTCTGTGTCTTCTTGACATCAGTCATCCAACTTCTGTGGGTATCTCTGCAGCTTGGTGTACTAATCTTGTTTTCTTTAAACTGTTTATATATGACCAGATTAATAAATTTTACATGGACATTCATTATATAAATTCTAACATGTTGTACTCTGCTTTCCTCCAGTCCATGCTACGAGGACATGCTAAAACAGTAAGTACATTACACTAATCTAATTTGTGCATCCTAACCGAATGTAATTATAGTATTGTTTTGTTGATCCAAAACTAAGCCAACAATGAGCAAATGCATATTGCTATACATGCCTATATTTTAATTTTGGCTCTTCTCTATATGTCCAAACAATAAAATATTGTTTTCATAATCTGATTTTTAATTTTCATTGGCTTCAGACTTTTATTTGGGGATAACTTTTTTTTTTTTTGGCTTCCTTGAACTGCATATAATTTCCAGAGGACCGAGCATCAGATGATACTGCATTATTACTATAACTTCAGGATTTTATGCAGTGTGTATAAATATGTGTGTATAGAATATTATATATATATATATATATATATATATATATAATTTCTCTTATATCGTTGTGAGCTTGGCATCCTGGTTCACAATGTTGGGAGCTCGGCATCCAGGTAATTGCTAGCAACCAATTACCTGCTGGATACCACAAAAAGTTGTGCAGCTCCTGCCGTCTGAGGAGCTGTCCTGCACCCGATGTCAGCTGTAGACTGATATGTTTCCCGTTGTCTATCTGGAGCTGTCTTGCCTTCAATGTACGCTCTAGACTGATGTGCCTCTCACCTTCAGCCCTTTTGTAGGTATTAGGTGGAAGGGTGCTACAATATGTTACTGCTGTGAAGGATGAGGGGAAAGCCGAGGATGAAGTGAAGGGGGGCGAGGACAGGAATCTGGAGGAGGAGGGGGGTTGATATAAAGGGGAGGACCTGAGGACCGGTATGTAAAGGGTGGGGTGGGGACAGGAATGTGAAGGGATGGGGGGGGTGGGGGGTGAGGACAGGAATGTGAATGTGAAGGGGTGGGGGGGGGGTGGGAGGACAGGAATGTGAAGGGGGAGGTGAGGACAGGAATTTGGAGGAGGAGGTGGGTGAGGACAAGAATGTATATGAAAGCGGGAGGGGGGACAGAAATGTGAAAGAGAAGGGGGTGATACAGGGAGGAGGGTGACAGGAATGTGAAATAAGGGGCTGCTATAAATGGGGGCAGAGGACAGGAATGTGAAGGGGAAGTGATATAAAGGGGGGTTGACATAATTGCTGCCTGTGTTCTGTGTGTAGACAGTCCATTCATTTCAATGAGCTGTCTTGCATGCAGAAAATGTCCCTGACCCTCTTTTTAAATTGCGATGCACGTGCGACATTTGCCATTCCTCCGAGGTGCCATTAAGAATCAAACATGAGCTTCGGACCTCCCATGAATTTTTATTTAATACCTCGGTTATACACGGTGTGTGTGTGAGTGGTAGGAGGAGGGGCAGGAAGGAAATGTTTTTAGGAATAGTTATTCCACTTTAAGTGTTGTATAAGAGAGCTGTTTCAGCAATGTGCAGGTTTACACAGCAGACATTTACCTTTTGTAGCACACGTTCCATCGACTTGATGGCCACAATCACCTTTGTCGCTTTGTCACCGCTGCTTACAACTTCTGCCAGTCTTCTGGTTTCAGCACCTTTTGTGTCTTCCATCAGGTAGCCATGGATGATGTAACTCCTGTACATGTGCTCGGAAGTTTGCTCGTCCTCGGCATCTGGCTACATTCCTAGCATCTGGAAGGGCCAGTTTTACACAAATTGCTGTGCAGAAACTCACTTCTGTCTGCGGAAGCGAACGGGTGCCAATAATTCTTAATAGCTACCCCAAGCATCTCGCAAACGTGGGGGCGTTCATGGCTACCATCCACATGATACCACAGGTTGGGCAACTTCCGGTGGAAGCCATTCTGTATTTCTTTGTGTTTTATGTAAAGGAATAGGAGCGGTGCAAAATGATAAACTAATTGAGGAGAAAAGAGAAATTCATAAGGACTGTTGGAGAGAATTTTTACAACCTGCTCCTTTTCTCATCACTATGGTCGAAAACTATTGTCGATTAGAAAATTGAATATTCGGGAAAAAAAACATTTTCCAACGAAATTCTACTGGTGCTTGGCCATCTTAATTCCCCAACATCTACCAGAAACGGATGTCTATCTTGAGTGGACTGATTCTTTAAGCCTAATGCAGATCCTTGGCACTAATGTAATCCTTTTTTCCCACTAGTAATGAAACCTTTAGTTGGGATACTTATTTGCATTTTTCATTGTTCTTTATTTACAGAGGATACCGATGTCCACTGTGCATGCGTTCTGTATTGGACATGACGCAGTACTGGCGCCGACTGGATGAAGAAGTTGCTCAAACACCAATGCCCACTGAATATCAAAATATGACTGTCAGTGTAAGCAATTTGAATACTTTTATTTTTATTTACTTTTATTTTGATTTACTGCTGTAGATCTCCTCCAATTTTTTATTTTTTTTTATGGAAAAGGATTTTATGGTGAGTACAAAAATCCTATTTTCTCTTATGTCCATGGACAGACACAGTTTCCTTATCCTCTTGACTGTAGGGTTATGTTCTGTATAAGGAAGCTGTGTCTGTCCATGGACTTCAGAGAAAAAGATTTTAAGGTGAGTACAAAAATTGCGTATTCTTCTGCATATTTTTGGTTAAAAAAATCACAATAGGCATATATTGATTGGTTTGCGCAAAAGTTATAGCATCTACAAAATAGGGGATAGATTTATGGCATTTTTATTATAATTAAAAAAAAAAATTGTTTTAATAGTAATAGCGGCAATCTGCAATTTTTATCCGGACTGCGATATTATGGCGGACACTTTTAACACTATTTTGAGACCATTGTCATTTATACAGCAATCGGTGCTATAAATAGCCACTGATTACTGTATAAATGACACTGACAGTGGAGGGGTTAAACTCTAGGGGGCGATCAAAGGGTTAAGTGTGCCCTAGGGATTGATTCTAACTGGGGGGTGGGGCTACCACTGACATGACAGCGATCACTGCTCCCAATGACGGGGAGTAGTAGATCCCTGTCATGTCACTAGGCCGAACAGGAAATGCCTTGTTTACATAGACATCTCCCCGTTCTGCCTCTCAAGATCAAGGGCCGCTGGTGAAGATCGAGTTTTGCGGGCATGGGCGCGTGAGCCCGCAAGGTGGTAAATTCAAAGGATCATACAGGTATGCCCATTTGCCTGTAGGAGCCCTTTTTCAGACGTAAATGTGTGTGTGTGTGGGGCGGTCGGCAAGTTGTTAAAAAGCATGCATACATTTTATTCTTAATGTACAGTATATTATTTATGTATTAGTAGGTAGTATGGGTATTGTAAATGTATGTACTTACAGGTAGTTTTTTTTTTTTACATTTGGACATGTACGATAGGATGTATGAGCACAAGGATACTCCTTTTTTTACATGTACAGGTCTTCTGCTTTCACAAAATATATGGGTTAAGGAGGCCTTAGTTTACTGTTCACTTTATTGGTGCTATCTGAGGCCTCTTTTCACATGACCGTTCTGATCTGTTTCGCCTGTCAGTTTTTCAGGCAGACCTGTTCGGAAGGCCCCCGCCCCCCCCCCCCCCCTTATCCTCTTGTGTATATACCCTAGACAAGAAAGGGTATTACAGTCCCTTGAACAATATAACTGATAAGAGTGCAGCGCAGGCAGAGAGCACAGAATGTTATCGGTTGACAAGATTTGTTGCAAGATCAACAGGTATTTTTCATACTACTGGAATAAATATACCTTACATATATTCAGTAAAGTGCCTGGCCTCACATGATGCACAGAGATTAAACAAATCCTCCTAGATAGGTTGTACCTGTTTATCGGCAGTCTTCACTTCTCTATATCCATCTTGCTTGAGCGTTCAGAAAAAAAGGGGGAGAGCTAAAATTCATAGCTCAGTAAGGAGAGCTCTGGGAGCTGATTGGAGGGAAGGGAAACACCCCTCTCCACACAGCTCACAGGAGGCTGTCAATCAGCTGGACAGCCCTCCTCTGTCACCATTTTTCTCTTGGTGTCAGGAAAACTTGTCAGAAATTTGTGCTGATAGCAGAGGAACAAGGCAGCACACATCAATGACACTTAGTGCTCTAAATTAAGACAAGTACACGAGGGATATGCTTTGTTCATATTTCATCACTTTAACCCCGTACATTATAAGCATTTATGTAATTTTGGCACCAGCGTCGATTTGTAAACAAACGCCTGCCCATGATAGCAGTCAGGAGTTTGTTTGCCTTTTTACACTGAGCTGTCGGCTTTGTAGTAGAAATGATTTTACTGCCGTCCAATTGTTTTACATCTGTACGCCTTCTGGCCCCACCTACATCCACCCACCCCGCTACATGTCCTGGCACTCGGCTCTGAGCACTTTCAGGTTCAAAGCTGCCAAACCAAACCTGGATCGAGCAGTGGTATTGACAGTCTAATAAAACCCTGATGTGTTTTTTTTTTTTTTTTTAAGGACCTGTCACCTTTCCTATGCTGCCAAATAAGGAGCTTGTCAGGCACCTTCTGTTAGCAATACAGTTAAGTTAGAAAACAACTATTTTAAAAGTTTTTAATAAAATAAACTCCTCCAATAAAATGTAACAGCCCTCCACCCCCACATACACATGCATTAGGTGCTGAGCATATACGAAAACTACAAATAATTCTAGGATCATCATTATCTCTAAGCTGATGATCTGTAAATGTTTTTAAGCATTTCCTATAGACGCTTTTAAGTGCCATAGTTTTTTCAGGTTTACAAGTGTGCGCAATTTTAAAACTTGCCATGTTTGGCATTTATGTACATTTCATATATATATATATATATATATATAATTATAATTAAAAAAAGCATTCATAACACAGAAATAGAGATGTCCATTTAAGTGAAAAAATGTAAAACAGCGCTGTGATTGGGTTCAAGGTGACCAACACCACCATATAGTAGACAGTCAATGGATATTCTGATGTCTGGAAGCAAAGTCTGTAAATTGTCCAATAGTGGTAATAAGAGAGATAGGAAGTGTGCACCAACCACCGCACTCGCGATCCACCACGTGTTGAAAACAATCACCGCAGGGGTTCAAACTCACCAGAAATATAAAAAAAAAAAATCCAGCCTTTCAGAGATACTCAGTTGTAGACTGATGTAATATCCATCTACACAAAGTTTAACAATAATGAAGAAAAATGGAAATCGCTTCACCGGTCCTGTGAATGGAGCGGCGTCCTTGTCCCGTGTAGCTACGTCGGAAAGGACACTTGCGCTCCACTGAGGGAACCAGGAAGGAAGCAATCCACCGGGTTACCACCGGGTTACTAGTCAGTGATATTCAGACATCAGAATATCCATTGACTGTCTACTGAACCTTGAACCCAATCACTGCGCTGTTTTGCATTTTTTCACTTAAATGGACATCTCTATTTATGAATGCTTTTTTAATATTTGATTTATTTTAAACGCTTTTTTTGATTTCTTTGGATAGACTCGATTCAAAGAAACAGATTTAGTCTATTTTTCTGGAAGTCGTTTTTGTCTGTTTGGCGCCGAGCTGTGTATTATAGGCCGTTGTGAATACACATTTTAGAATATATATATATATATATATATATATATATATATATATATATATATATATATATATATATATAATCATGGGGGGGGTGATATTTATTATAGCAAAAAAAAATAAAAAATGTCGCTCCATTGTTTAAAGCATAAAAAAACCCGCAGAGGTGATCAAATACCACAAAAATAAATCTCTATTTGTGGGGGAAAGAAATCAATTTTGTTTTTGAGCCACAACTGCGCAATTGTCAGTTAAAGCGACGCAGTGCCGAATTGCAAAAAGTGGCCTGGTCATTTGGCAGCCAAATGGTCAGGGGCAGAAGTGGTTAATCAAAAATTGGATCTTGCATTGTGTTATTTTTTTATAATGAAAAGTAGCACAAATATCTTGTGACATCAGAACATTTTAAATACCATTGATTTCAATGGGCAGCAGCGATAAACACACCACTGCTCCTCCGCTCCAAAGATGTGGCTAGCAGGACTTTCTTTACTGTCCTGCTAGCGCAACGCTCCAGTGTGAAAGCCCTCAGGGCTTTCACACTGGAGTGAATTTGACAGCTGTTTAAGGGTAGATTGCAGAGCTATTTTTAACGCTATAGCGCCTGCAATCCGCTCCAGTGTTATAGGGGTCTAAATGTTTGCTTATTGCCGTTTCTACATAAAATATTTATGTAAATAAGCTTAGGTTACAAAGCACAGTTTATTCTTCATTTGATTCTCCACATTAAACAGTCAGTGTACTTTCATCTGAAACATCTATTTTCACTAATATACAATTTTCCCCCCACATAGATTCTTTGCAATGACTGCAGTAAAAGATCAACAGCGCCCTTCCACGTTCTGGGGATGAAATGCGAGAGCTGCAAGTCATACAATACCACACAGGAAGGGAAACTTCTATCACAGTCCGCAACTCCATAACCTCAAACCTTGTTCTGCTGTTTAAGGACAGATTGCTATGGCATCTTAACTTTAGTCCTCTGAGAACACTGAAAACAATAAGGAAAATATTGGTTATATATCTCTCAGTTGAACATGTAGCTGAAAGAAGATTGAAAGTTTTAATTGTTGCAAAGTTCTGCTATGTTTAATCCCTGAGGACTGTAACCACCCATGTTTTCAAGAGGCAAAAGAAGAGCATCTGACTTTTTATCATCGGAACAAAAAAAAAAAAAATAGGATAAATGACAAGAGGAAGGAGATGTATAAGAAAAGAGCTTGGCAATATTGTTAGAACAAATAAAAACTGATTGTTGCAAATTATTAGTAAAGAATACTAGTAGATGTAGAGTCCAAAGTAAGGGCTAGTGCACTCGGGCCTATGTTTTGCTTTTAACATCAGATGTGTAATGCAGTGTTTCAATTTTGAATAGGATCTTAAGGAACTGAGCTTTTTATGCTGGGCTTCGCCTATGGGTTAAAGGAGTGCATTTTGTTTTGCACTCTTGTGACCCGTTTTCAGCGGAGAGCGGTCTGAAGTCCGCTCTTCGCTGACGTCAATGCCATCAGTCAGGGCAGCACATCATCACGACTTCAGAGTCGGGATCCGCCAGCTGCCCTGATTGATGGTAGTCTTAGTGTCTCCGCGAGCCGCTGAGACGGCCACTCCCCGCCCCCCCACTGCTCAGCGCTTCAATAAACGCGGAGAAGTGTAGCAGAAACGATGCTGACCGGGAGTCAGAATCGCTCTGCTTGTGGAGGAGTCAAAACCGAGCCATCGGCTATGTTCGGTGGCTCCGCTCTCAGGGCAGAGATGCCGGGAGACATATGCAGCATCAGTCTGACGCTGCATTCACTGAGGTAAGTATGATTAGCTTAAAAAAATAAAAATACCTTCTCTTTTAACTAAATCTGAAACCAGACCCTGCTAAATTGACTTTCAGAGATGTTTACTGCTGCACTAATATGAGCATGGGTATTGTGTTTCTGTAAGTTCCAATTAAAGGAAAACAATTTTTTTGTTTTTTACATTATTATGCAATATATTGCTACACATGCAATCTTGTTACTTAATATTCAAAATGACCCTTCTGTTTCAATCTGTACTCAGCTATGACCTGCTAAGTGATTCAAATTTACAGTACCTCTTTGGCAACCATTGGGAAATTTAGCATGCTGTTTGTGTGAAAACAGTTGTGAAATATCATTACCCACATGCGTAACTGGTTCACTGCTTTCCCCAATATTTTCACAAAGTTTGAGGTGAACTCTGAAGCTTTGACAAATCTGTGCTAATGTTTGCTGCAGTGAGCCTTTTGTTTTTGGTGAGATAATGCCAAGAGTACTGCATGTATGAAGGGACACTGGTATGCTAGTTTTCCCTTTTTTTATAAAAATGCGGGACAGATTATAGCAGGCAGACCATTGGCGTTCTGGGAGAGTTAGTGGAAACTAACTCTATGCAGAGAATAGAGGCAAAGGTGGCGTTTCTCTTTTAAATGATTGGTCGCCTTGCAGGTTCCCTGTCTTTGAACTAGACTACTGCAGCTCGATTTCCATTTCAATTGTGGAACTACTGCAGGATGCCTGTTTTGGTGTATTTTGTTCAAATAATAATTTGTACCTGCCCTAAAATGCATTTGAAATTAACAGTTGAGCCTTTCTGCAGCCATTGGTATGTGGCTAACACTTAAGAAGGATTGGAGACCCTGACACAAACTCATGCTATTAAGGTAAACATTTCTAGTTGGAGTACTGGCGTAAGCATATGCTCGGTTGTATTGTATAGATAATGCTTTGCCCCACTGCTAAAAATTTGTTATACTCACTTCCTACAATTTCCAGAGGCATGCAGCTGTTCCCTGCCCTGCTGTCAGCAGAGGTCCTGGCAGGCAAGATCTGCATTAATTGTTTGCAGATTGTGTGAGGCTTCTCCAGCCCATCGGGACTTTTTGCTAGCCTCAGGGATTTTTATTCCAGATGCATGCAGCTGTTCCACTCCAGAGTGTCAGAGGTGTTTAAAAGAAGAGGTCAGTTTTTAGCACAAAATATTTAATAAATGATTGAGGTATAAAAATTCACAGAAGCAGTTAACACCATTTGTGGGCATCAAATCATAAATGCATATAATTGAAAAGTGTAGTGTTTCCAATAAAAAAAATTAACTGCTCCTTCCACTATCAGCAAGAACATGGACCAGCATGGTGTTGATCCCCTGAGCAGTCAAATAACACTTTTATGTTGTAAATTGCTGCATCCATCCACCTCAGTCTGCTATTCACTGGACACTCTGAGTACCCCTACATATCACAAAAACGCTCAACTATTACTGGTGGAGTTGATTGTTTCTCATAGACCTAAATCATAAAAGGGCAAAGAACCACCTCATGATGTAGTACAAAAGGAAGGAACTCACATTTATTTAAAACAGTATATACATGCATAGAACAAGATAAAATGGGCATATTGCAGTATTCCCAAACATCACCAACAAGATGGCCATGGTTCACAGTGTGATGACGTCATACGTCCAAAGCTCCAACCTGTGTGTTTCGTCACACGATGATGTTGTCAGGGGTGTGCTATTTTCAGCACAGCAGGGGCAAATAATTTTTAACCAAGTACTGCCTAGTATTTAAGTGAGTACTTTAACTTGAGATGCTAATCTTAATTGGCATGAGATGATGACAGGGTCTCTTTTAAGGGGACCTGCCTGAAAGGAATTGATAATGCCATTACAGCTTTGTTTTTAAAGGTGCATGCTTTAGGGTTCTCCTCCCCACTATTGCTTGTGGAAGGACCATGACTCCATCCACCAAGAATAGCTCCAACAACAGATCAGGGTCTAGAATAGATTGGTTTATATAACCTCTGGGGGGGGGGGGGGGTAGGTTGGCTATCACCAGACACTGCCCCTTATCCCTGAATGGACAAAGTAATGTGTCTTTAATCCCCAACCTGTGAAGAGCATGTGCGTATGATGTACTGATATATTTTTTCAGGGGCAGAGGCTAACCAAGTAGTGAAAACTGTACTGCTGACTGCTCTAGAACAGGCAATTTAAAGTCAGTTCATGGCAGCTTTCATATATCATTCCTCACGGGTTCCTTTTTAATAAAAAAACTAAGTACAAACAAACTCCATCATATGATGTATTTCCATTAAACTGGATAAAAAGATTTTCATTGCAAGCAAGGAATTTAGCAATAGTTAATAACTTTATTTTGTTTGAAGATTCCTTTATAATAAATATTTATTCGGCAAAAAAATTGTTACGGGGGCCTGTATTTATTTTTAAGGCTGTGATTCTATATGGTGGTTATATCCAGTTGTAATGTCAGTGTGAAGTTATGCCTGGACCAAATTCTAGATGGCAGAAAGTGGATGAGCTACAAATAAACCATTCTCTCTTGGTAGCATTGGAAGTACACAACATCAGGTAAAACATTTGGGGCTTCAAGACTGGGCCATCGGCCTTCAGTAATTGTACTCGCCAGGTAATTTCTGTAAGGCTGGGGAACTAATGCAACCTGTAGAGCAGTGTGGGCAAAAATGCACAATTTTGTTACCCAAGGAAAAGCAGGTTGGAAATATTTGTCTTGCTGATAAGCTGGTGCTCTGCATGTTAACATGCCTAACCAAGCCTAGTGGATTAAATGCACAGCATGTAATGTGTGAAGTATAGGGAAATATACCTATGTTCGCTTCAAACATTGGCTACCCCCTGCATATGATTGGCTCTTCAGCTCAATTCACATTAGTGCATAAGTAAATCGGGTTCACAGCATTAAAGCATGGTTGCCTAAAGAAGAGCTCCAGGCTTCTTCAGAAAAAACATGTATTGGCTATATAAATAGCTCAAGCAAAATAACCAATCAATATAAAATGTTCTTTTAAAAATCCATAAATAAATATATGATGAACATAAGATTTGCAAAAGTGTTGAAGTGCATCTGCACTTTAAGCATGCATCCATCACAGACATCTAGTGCTTTCTGTAATCCCCAATTTAATTAATAAACAATGATAAAGCGCTCACAAACAAGACTTCTTTCTTTAACCTCTGGTAACCAAAATAGAAGCCTATTTTAAAGACCGAAAACATCAATCCGATTCTAGAAACATTAACTAGTACCCCTTCAAGTATACTAGGGACTGCCTATGTGGGCTTACTATATACCATTATTGGTCATGAAGATGCCTTGGCATCAGTTAAATGGGCCTTGGCTGATTCAGATTTAACAAAGAAACACAAGGTTCCTCCTAAATAGTCTTTATTGTTGTTTATTAAACTATTTTTGGTTTTGATCGTCGGTTCTTTTTGTAGACCAGAGGTCCACTGGGAGGAAGATGTGTGTGTTTGTTTTTATTTATTAAAGGACTGTTCCCCGCAACTGGTGTGTTATTAAAGGTACATTGACAATTTAATCATGATTTGGGAAGGTGATAGAGACAGGTTTTTACCCATAAATTAAATGGTAATGGGAAAAATATCAATCTTGGAATATTGATGCATCAGATGACCTTTCAGGACTTGGACATTTTTAAGACCCGTAACTATTTCAAACCAACAGACCAAAATGCTTACATACCATTTAAAAAGTTGCCACCACCATATGTGGCTGTGTAATATTCCAAGGGGAAAATACATAAGATTTAGATGAAACTGCTCTTCTGAAGAAGAATTTTTGTCCCAGTTACAGGTGTTTGGCATCAAAATTCCAACAAAAAGGATATGTAAAAAAATTCCATAGATAAGGAAATTGAAAGGGTAAGGGCCATTGACAGGAATTCCATTATAGCTGATACACAGAACCGAAGGGCTGTCAATAATGGAGAATATCAAATGATTTTGGATTATAGTATCCAGCATAAAAAGTTTGAAAGGGTTGTGATCAAACACTGTGGAATACTCAAATTTATCGGGTCCTTGGCTCATTGCTCCCTACACATGCACAGTTTATAGAAAGGCACCCTCCATCTGGGATAATATCAATAGTTAAGCCGCAGAGAGTCTTTTTGGAAATGCGAAACTAAGGTTATGACCCCTGCTGGCTTAAATGCCAAATTTGACCTGAATTGTTTTTTATATTCAGTATAAAAGCTCTGCCCATTATATCATCCAATCATGTGCAAGCTAAAATACTGTTTATTTTTTTTTTTTTCCTTGCCTGTGCCCCTCTGATCTACAGCGACTGCACTTTGCGCTTGTAGTGCAAAGTGGATTTGCTTTCGGAAATAACCCCCACAATGTTATTATCAATCATTAGATGTGTATACTTTGGAAGACTTGCTGTTATGCTTTTCTTTTTTTATCCTTTTAATGTATTGGTTGCAGCTGCACCACCTGTATTGGCAATTCTAGTGTGGAACGTCATGTTTCCATAACAGCCTGCAGGGTGTGTATTTAAGTGTGGGTTAAAGTCAAAGTCCCGCCTATGGAGGTAACATAACGGGGAGGAGCTAAGCACTGACGTCACCTGTGGCCATCTTATTGGTTTTATTTGTAACCAGAGCGCTTGATGCATGAACTTTGCTTAAGTGCTTTGCTTGTAAGTGTTATTAATTAAATTGACGACTACAGAGAGCACAAGACTTTTTTTTTTCTTTTTCCTTCTTTTTATTTCAATTGCATATCATGGTGAGATGTTTTTCCATCGACTGTAAAGTGATGATCTCCGGTGTCACGGATTGACCTATGGATTACTATTTAGACCCGTGGGTCAAAGATTATGATTATTATTATACAGGATTTATATAGCACCAACAGTTTGCACACTGCTTTATAGTAATAAAGGAAACAATACACCAACAGTACAATTCAAAACAAGAGGATTAGAGAAGCTTTGCTCCTGCAAGCTTACAATCTAAAAGGGAGTGGCCTGTTGAAACAAAAGGTAGGGACTGTGAGAGATGAACTGGTGAGGGGAGTGGAAAATTTGGTTGTTAGCTGGGGGCAGGATAGGTCTCCCTGTAGAGATGAGTTTTTAGGGATCGCCTAAAAGTGGACAGAGTAGGAGATCATGAACAGATTGTGGTAGTGAGTTCCAGAGGATGAAAGAGGCTCTGGAGAAGTCCTAGAGACAAACATAGGAGGAGGAGACTAGGGAGTAGAAGGTCTTGATAGGAGTGGAGAGGACAGTTTGGGTGATATTTGGAGATAAGATTGGTGAGGTAGCTAGGGGCAGTATTGTGAATGGCTTTGTATGTTGTTGTTCATGTTTTGAATTTTATTCCTTGGGCAATAGGAAGCCAGTGGAGGTATTAGTAGAGAGGAGTGGCGGACACTGAACGGTTGGTTAGGTGGATTAGTCTGGCAGCAGCATTCATGATAGACTGAAGAGGGGATAACTTGTGGAGAAGTAGGCCAGTGAGGAGGAAGTTACAATCCTAACAGGCCAGAGACAAGGGAGTGATAAATTGGCTTAATGGTGTCTATGGTTTGTTCTTGCGCTTAATATTATTTTATTGAGCAGCTATACAAATACTGTAGCTGCTGACTTTTAATATAAGGACACTTGCCTGTCCAGGGACTCCATGATTTCCTCACCCAAGCTGATTCTTCAGTCGGCTTTGGGTACAGGTGGTGGTATCTGTAGTAAGGGAAACAGGAAGAGAAGGCTAGTCTACTGCGCATCCGCAAGTCACACTGCACCTTGTGAATGGTCCCATTGACTGCAACCTGTCTCAGCTTAGAGCACCACTGCAAGTTTTGTTTAGATCACTATGTTGCAGTTATTGGTTTTAAAATTACCTTATTTTTTTCTAAAATGTGTACATTTTCTTAGTTGAAACATATATTTTAAAATATTTTCTATTGTGAATAAAATATGGCTTTATGAGATTTGCAAATTTATTGCATTCTGTTTTTATGTGGATTTTAGACAATGCGCAATGTTTATGGCATTGGGGCTGTAAAATTACGTGCTGCCTCACAGTTGTCTTTAACTACTTGCCAACCCGGAGCAGTACATATACTGTGGCAGAGCGGCTTGCACAGGTACTGTAACATACCTGTCCGTTGGGGCTTTCTTTAGGGTTCTGGGCGTGCCCCTCGGCCCCCGCCGTCTTTGCTGTGATTGAACACATCGGAACTTAGTCAACACGTCACAGCATATGAGTCATGGCTGGGATCGGCTGTGTCCAATCACAGCCCATAGTCCTGTGTTGACAATCAACACAGGGCTCAGTACAGATGGACTGATCTCTCTGCAAGGGATAAGAAGAGAGATATTTAGTAAAAAGCAGCATACATTTAATCCCTTGATCACCCGAGATGTTAACCCCTTCCCAGCCAGTGTCAGTACAGTGACAGTGTATATTATTGGCACTGATCACTGTATAGGTGTCACTGGAGATGTTAGTGGCAGTTAGTTCCCACAACTATCACAGTCCCACTATAAGTCATTGATCATCGGCATTATTAGTCTAAAAAAAAAAAGAAATAAAAAATCCAGTACTTTACCATCGTTTGTAGACGCTAACTTTTGCACAAACTAATTACTATACACTTACTCGTTTTTTTTTTTTTTAAAGCAAAATCCACTTTGGCCTACATTTATAAAGAAATTTGATTTTTTTTTATTATTTCTATTATGATATATATTATAACATAAAATAAGAAAAACATTTTTGGTCTTTATATAATAAAAAAAATAAACTAGTGGTGGTCAAATACCACCAAAAAATATATTTTTTTTCTGTGAAAAAAATTCTATAAATTTCACTGCTGACTTATTTTTTTCTGAAGGAGCCTGGAGCTCCTTCAGAACTGTTTGTTACCATTACAGTACATCATGAATGACTATAGAAAGGTGTGACTGGCTCTGTTTTCTTTTAGCATCTCAAAATGTTTGAGCCACCACCTATTCCACAAACTAACCATTTCACAGGCAACATGAAAAATTAGTGGAGCTTTTTAAAACAATGACATGTCCTTATAATTGGGGTATAACACCACATTTCTAGCAAGTAATGAGTTCCTACATTCCCTATCCTCTCTTTACGCAGCAGGTTTTCTTAACACTGGTGGAGTGTGCAACTCGTCTTCCTTTTGGCTTTGAATTTTTCCATAAATGAAGAGTATTAGCTTGTTTGTTTCCACCTTGTCCTCATATGATCCAGTTCTTTTTTTGGAGCAGTGTTCCTTTAAGCATGTCTTCTGGCATTTGATTTCATCTGTTAACCAACTGGAATTTCAGAAGGGGACAAATAATTCTTTCTTTTGCCTCAGTTTCCACTCTTAGTAAACAGCGGGGGTGCACTTTGACATTTCAAACATTCTCTGTAAGATAATATTGCTATCCAACATATCACTGGATCAGTTTATGAGTTTGACATTAAATAAGTATTTCATAATTACATTTTGCAGTAAAGATTATAAATGCTACAACTTTGGCACATTTTTATAAACGGATCTATGGGATCGTAGACGGTATGATCGAAAAATAAATAAGCACAACACCAAAATAATCTTTTCTTAAATCAACAATTTTATTATATATGGTGTAGAAAAAACGGCGCTAAAATGCAAATTCAAAACAAAAATAATGAATATAAGCAGCGATTCTCCTGTATAATATAGAGCAGTATAGCATATGTTAAAAGAAAAATAGAATCGCGCTAAATTTAGCGTTCATATATAGAAAGTCCACCAGTGCTTGAAACTACGGGTTTGTTCCCAAATATGCGATAACAAAGTACATCCACCATCTGCAACGTGCAAACTCCACCACCAGATGATATGATTTTCTCCTTACCAGATCCACATGAGCCTCCGTTGCAGATGATCAAAAGGTGCCTATAATTAAAACACAGCCTTGGTCTTTCTCCAAGTATGTGCGTACATCTATCTCCAGGGTACCTCTTGCTCGCTCATGTGGATGGATGGATTGATTTATAAAAGAGCTCCATATAGTGTAAAACCATTAACCTGTTTATTAATAACATAAAACGTTGCACTTACAGCATCAGCATTAGTAGAAAGCCTTAAGTCTGGCATGCCTGGCGGCGCACATCCAGACAAACACGTTCTTCTGGGACATAAATGAAAACTTGAGGTGATGTCACTGTGTCGCTCTGCCCTATGTGTTTCGTCAGAGATAATTCGTATTAGGGCTTTTTCACACTAGCTGACCGTATGTCCGCTTTTTCATCCATCCGTTTGCAGATGAAAAAGGGACATACATTGGTCCCAATGTGATTGCGGGTGTCAGCGGATAAACATCCGCTGACACCCGTAATTGTCCGCCTCCGCAAACATCCGATTTTGCAGACGGAAGAAAACCCTATTTTTTCTTCCGTCTGCAGATCAGATGAACACGGACACACGGTCCGTGTTCATCTGCTCCCCCGTAGGGGAGAGTGGAGAAAAAACAGGGCGGTCTCTGCACAGTGTGCGGAGACCGCCCTGTCATCTGACAGCTCAGCCGGGATTTACGGAGCGATCCCCGCTGAGCTTATGGACACACATAGGTGATCCGTCCCATGTTAAAGGGCCCTAACACAATTTTTTAAAACTCAGTTCAGCCACCCTGACTCAAGCTGAAATAAACCTAAAACTTCAAATGTATATTTTATTTCTTAAACAACTGTCGCCAACCGACAGGTTCAAAATTTAGTATGTCCAGGCCAATTTCCGACAAATGCACCTCATCTTCCCGGTGCAAACCTGGAAGACCACCCTCCAAATTTATATGTCTGAACGACAAACCATAGACAGGGTAAATATATTTTTCAATGGCTATATTGACCCTCTTACGTACTTTTTCCAATGGTTTGAGAATCAAAACCTCAATCCACCATAAACGAGGTATAATCTCTGAAAATATTATCACTATATTTGGTTAAGAAATTTTAATATGATAAATAGGTTGCTTAATGTTTAAAATTAACTCTAAAGTTTGATTGTTGACCCACATAATTTCCACCCAAATGAACTAGTAGGATATCGGGGGCTGGCCAAACTAACGGAAGTCTACCAAATTTAAACCGCAATTCTTCCCACAACATACCCTGTCTCCCAAACCAATAAACTCTAAACAAACAATCCATCCTAAATTGGTGGTGTATGATTGCGAAGAAGAAGCTCTCTTGTGTGCCCCAACGAGTGCCCAATTAGCCAGACCACTCTTGGGCGACCTATAACAATCAAATAGAAGAGTTAGGATGAACATATAACTTCTAGATATGTAATTTCCATCTGCCCAATTTTTTTATGCCCCTAGAATCAAAACCAAGTCTAGCAAATTCCGTGGCAGCGGGAATTCTGAAAGAATGCAATGAAATCCAAATATTGCCTATCCGCAAAGACTTGCAACAATTGGCTAAAACAATATTAAATTGGAATTTTGTTAGGGATGACCCATCCGCATGGATGAATAAAAGATTCCCAATATCAGGGCGACTAGCTAGGTAGTATGTATGCATAATGTGCATGGGCATATTGGCAAACCAGGGCAGGAAGACAATTGTAACCGGGGGGGGAATAGTGGCACTTGGAGAGAGACAGATGGGTGGGAAACAAAACGCAAGAGTAGTTATGAGAATAAAACTCAGTGGTTGCAGTGGCTTGGACCCTGGAAAAGTTCAGTTCGGGCTTGAATGGGTTAAGAACAAGTTTGATGGGTTAAGGATGTATATAGCACTCTAGAGGTGCAGCCAGCTGTGGAAGCAAAAGCAGCTTGTAGATAAATAATGTGGACTACAGTGGCGCTCATCTGAGTGCAGTATATTAAAACGATTAATAATGAATTAAAACTGACAGGGTAAGAGTTAAAAAGGCTAGTCACAAAGGGGGCTCGCTGTGTAGTCCTGATCCAGATAGCCGTCAGTGTGGGGTGCTGCTGCTGTCTCGCTAGCTTCAGGGGTTTCCAAGGCTCCGAGTCAAGCAGGCATTCGTCTCCCCTGTTGGCTGTGACGTCACTGGATGTGGGACACAGGGCCGTCAGGCACGCGTTCGGAGCATGCTCCTTCTTCAGGCTATAACTACACATTCTCCACATTAGATAATTGTAACCAAATACCTTTGCCCAACTGATCCGTTTTACTGGAGTGAATAAAAAGCTTTAACTGTCCGTCTTCAAAAATCACACGCCCTTTTTGCAAACCAGAAGGGTTCTACTTACTAATGTAATTCATTTCAGAAATGCACAAGGCTACAGAAAAAAACTAGAGTAAAAACAGCGCTAAACAGTAGGGCTGTGCAAAATAACTTTTAATTAATCGATTAATCTTTATTTTTTTTGATCGATCAAAATCTTTTTGATTGATTAAAATTCTTTTGATTGGTACTCACCTCTTCGCCGGCTTCTGGGCCCTTCAGTGAGTTCCATCAGAGATCCGGTAACGTCACGGACACCGGTGGGGCTTGCCGTGTCCATCTGAAGGACTCCTTTGCTGTGCCCTCATATCTGCATGCCGGAGGGACCTTACTATCTGCCACACGCAAGGGCTGTTACACTTCCCTCTATCACTTCCCTCCATCAACCTGGGATTCTACAACCATCCACTGGGAGTTGTGATAGTTCCCTTCACGGGACATCTACATGCCGACGGACTGATGTTAACTTCTCCTCATCTGTATTCAGCAGTGGCATCGTTGTACACATTTTTATACCAGTATCATACTTAGCTACATATTCTTATGACTGCTTTTGGTACTGTTTGGTATTACTCGCACCATTTTTACAGTTTATGTAGCTACATCGATTTTATCTCCAGTGTAATATTTATTTGGTTACCTACATGAAGACTATAAAAGTTTTAATGCTATTTCCATCGAGCGCTGCCTTTGTGTGTTTTTTGTATCCTGCTATCCATGTCTCCAGTAGCTGCACTGTGAATCATCCTGCAAGGAGATTAGCTAAAAGTAGTTGGATCTGTATGTGCGTTATAATTAATCGAAATTAGCCGATTAATCGATTAAAAAAACAAAACGATTAATCGAACACAAAAACTTTGATCAGTAACAGCCCTACTAAACAGTATAGCCTCATAAAAAGAAAAACAAATTGAGCTAGTCATCATGCATAGACAAGTAAATGTATCAGGGGTGATAGGACTTCTGTCATCTGGCAAAAATTGGTACTTCTTGTATCCTTTCAATGCTTGACAAACTGTAAAGAAACTCAAGCAAGATGTTAAATTAATAATTTTTTGAAAAAAAGAGATTCCAGACAATGTTTTTTGTAAATATTAGACCAGGAATATTTCTTAGTCGGTTCACACTGGGGCGATCCGACTTCCAGCACGACTTTCAGAGGCGATTCCAACACGACTTGAACATGAACCACAGGGCGATCTGGGGCGATTTACAAATCGCCTCCAGGACAGGGAATGTCAGAAATGTCCAATCAGAGCTACTAAGCTCTTCTGACATCATTCTTCTTCCTGTTTCATTTCTTCTTGCCTGTTCCCTGGTTTTCTGTGTCCAAAATGCTCTCTTTGCGTTACCTAATGTCAGCTGTCATAACATCTGGTTTGGCAGTATTGATGGAAGAGGAAGAAAGGAAGCGAAGGATGAGGATGAGAAGAAGACGGCGCTATTGGGTCCATCCAATAATTTCTAATAGAGCTAACAGAGGGCAGTTCTGGGCCATGTATGATAGGTTGCGTGGTTGCGTGATCGAATCACAGAAAAAGCGTGGTAATGTAGAAGTGTTTTACCACTATTTTAACGCCTCACTATAGGAGGTTACAGTGTGAAAAGTGCTCTGTTACTGAAAACCTGTTTATTTGCAGCAGTAACGTGGGTGAATACACCTCAGGCAAAATTATTCATGATTGTATGGGGGTGGTCTACTGTTGCTGGGAAATAATCCACTGGTGTGTTCTATTGTTACTCAGTGATCTACTGTTGTTATAAGGATATCTATTGTTACTGTCAGCGATCTATTGTTGACAGTGGATACATTGTTCCTGTCAAGGACTGACTGGTGTCAGGGGATCTATTGATCCTGCCAGGGATCTATTGTTTCTGTCAGGGATCTAGTGTTGTCGGGGGATCTATTTTTGTTGTCACAGTAACTTTAGTTCCTATAAGGGATCTATTGTTGTCAGGGATCTATTGTTCCTGCCAGGGATCTAGTGTTGTCAGGGGATCTATTGTTCCTGCCAGGGATCTAGTGTTGTCGGGGGATCTATTGTTCCTGCCAGGGATCTAGTGTTGTCGGGGGATCTATTTTGTTGTCACAGGAACTTTAGTTCCTATAAGGGATCTATTGTTGTCGGGGATCTATTGTTCCTGCCAGGGATCTAGTGTTGTTGGGGATCTATTGTTCCTGCCAGAGATCTAGTTATTTCCTGGGATCTATTGTTCCTGCCAGGGATCTAGTGTTGGGGGATCTATTGTTCCTGCCAGGGATCTAGTTTTGTCAGGGGATCTATTGTTCCTGCCAGGGATCTAGTGTTGTCGGGGATCTATTGTTGTTGTCACAGGAACTTTAGTTCCTATAAGGGATCTATTGTTCCTGCCAGGGATCTAGTTTTGTCGGGGGATCTATTGTTCCTGCCAGGGATCTAGTGTTGTCGGGGATCTATTGTTGTTGTCACAGGAACTTTAGTTCCTGCCAGGGATCTATTGTTGTTGGGGGATCTATTGTTCCTGCCAGGGATCTAGTGTTGTCAGGGAATCTATTGTTCCTGCCAGGGATCTAGTTTTGTCGGGGGATCTATTGTTCCTGCCAGGGATCTAGTGTTGTCGGGGATCTATTGTTGTCACATCAACTTTAGTTCCTATAAGGGATCTATTGTTGTCGGGGGATCTATTGTTCCTGCCAGGCATCTAGTTTTGTCGGGGATCTATTGTTCCCGACAGGGATCTAGTGTTGTCGGGGGATCTATTGTTCCTGCCAGGGATCTAGTTTTGTCGGGGGATCTATTGTTCCTGCCAGGGATCTAGTGTTGTCGGGGATCTATTGTTGTTGTCACAGGAACTTTAGTTCCTATAAGGGATCTATTGTTCCTGCCAGGGATCTAGTTTTGTCGGGGGATCTATTGTTCCTGCCAGGGATCTAGTGTTGTCGGGGGATCTATTGTTGTTGTCACAGGAACTTTAGTTCCTATAAGGGATCTATTGTTGTCGGATCTATTGTTCCTGCCAGGCATCTAGTTTTGTCGGGGGATCTATTGTTCCCGACAGGGATCTAGTGTTGGGGGATCTATTGTTCCTGCCAGGGATCTAGTTTTGTCGGGGGATCTATTGTTCCTGCCAGGGATCTAGTGTTGTCGGGGATCTATTGTTGTTGTCACAGGAACTTTAGTTCCTATAAGGGATCTATTGTTCCTGCCAGGGATCTAGTTTTGTCGGGGGATCTATTGTTGTTGTCACAGGAACTTTAGTTCCTATAAGGGATCTATTGTTCTTGGGGGATCTATTGTTCCTGTCAGGGATCTAGTGTTGTTGGGGGATCTATTGTTGTTGTCACAGGAACTTTAGTTCCTATAAGGGATCTATTGTTCCTGCCAGGGATCTAGTGTTGTCGGGGATCTATTGTTCCTGCCAGGGATCTAGTGTTGTCGGGGATCTATTGTTCCAGGCCATGGATCTAGTGTTGTCTGGGGATCTATTGTTCCTGCCAGGGATCTAGTGTTGTCGGGATCTATTGTTGTTGACATGTGAACTAGTGTTCCTGTTAGGGATCTACTGTTTGGGGATCTATGGTTCCTGTCAGGCATCTACTATTGCCAGCAGGGGGTATACTGTTCCTGTCAGGGGATCTATTGCTGCTGTCTTCAAGAGGGAGTTCATGCCGCCATTCTCTGTGCAAACAAGTGGCCTGTATGAAACTACAACCAGCATGCCTAGGCAAGCAAAATAGACATATAATAAAGGTTAAACTTACATTTGGCAGTGCGTTCAGTATCAGACAATGTGCCCCAATCCTCGTAGGTCAGGTGACAAATGTCCAGCCAGGCATTGTCCCTCTTGACTTGGTCCTTGTAAGAAGGGTCCGTCTTGTTGTAGAGGCATGGTCTCTCTTTTATAAACCTTATGAGCGATTCGTTATCCACTGCCTCTCTTCTATTTCCTCCTCTCGCAGCCATGGTGCATGCAGAGACAACGTACAATGTGAAAGCAATCTGTGCCAAGAAGGTGGGGTCAGCCTGGGGACAGGGGAGTACCTGGGGGCTTCTGGGTAAATTCCTCTCTGCTTCCTGCAAAAACGCCTGACTATGAACAGTGATCAGACTTCAAGGCGACTTCCATTGAAATCAATGGGTACAAATCGCCTAGAAGTCTGATTGAAGTAGTACAGGAACGTCTTCTGAAGTCGGAGCGTGTATAACACCGCTCCCATTCACTAACATTGTTTTTATCTACAGCGCGACTTGGGACGACTTTAGGCGACCTCAAGTCGGATCCCAAGTCGCCCCAGTGTGAACTCATCAGTAACTCCAAGAATAGCAATACTATATGATCAGAACAAGAAAAAATGTCCATGTTATTAGTATTGAAGAACTGTAACCATAACATCCAAGAAGATTTGTAACCAACCCATGACGAAGAAGCTAGCAATCTTTTTTATGCAGTCAGAAACTAGATGATTTCCCATAGATGCTGGGGGCAGGGGGATCCTTGGCAATCTGCCGTGGGCAACATGAAAAGGAACCGTTCCATCACGTAGCAGAACACTAATGCGTCCCCCAAATAGCTCCAAACCCAACTGATCCAGCAGAATCTGTGAACAAACTATCTAATATAAAATCTTCTTGCCAGATTGCTTTTCCTTTAAAATGAACCAAAACATTTAGCCAAAGCCAGTGGTATCAGTAGGGGGGGCAAGAGGGGACCATGACTAGTGATGAGCGGAATACGCCATATTCGATTTAGCGCTATTTCGCGAATATTTCGAAGAATATTTGCGAATATTCGTTAATATCGAATATTCGTGATATTTTATAAAAAAAAAAAATTGCGAAATTTCGCTTTTTTTTTTTGGATACAATATCACGAATATTCGATATTTACGAATATTCGCTATATTTAAAAAAAAAAAATAGCGAAATTTTGCATATGCGAAAGCGAAAATGATTGTGAAATTTCGCTATTTTTTTTTTTGATAAAATATCACGAATATTCGATATTTACGAATATTCGCTATATTTTATAAAAAAAAAAAAAAATTGCGAAATTTCGCATATGCGAAAGCGAAAATGATTGCGAAATTTTGCTATTTTTTTTTGATAAAATCTCACGAATATTCGATATTTACGAATATTCGCTATATTTAAAACAAAATAAAAAATAGCGAAATTTCGCAATTTTTTTTGTTTTCTATAAAATATCACGAATATTCGCTATATTTTATAAAAAAAAAAAAATGCGAAATTTCGCATATGCGAAAATGATTGCGAAATTTCGCTATTTTTTTTTGGATAAAATATCACGAATATTCGATATTTACGAATATTCGCTATATTTTATAAAAAAAAAAATAGCGAATATTCGCCGCGATATTCGAGTTATTTGCGAATACTCGAATATGCAATATTCGTAGCGAATATTCGCAATGCGAATATTCGTGAGCAACACTAACCATGACCCCCCAAAATTATACTGTGCCCTCCTTCCATCTTGCTGGAGCCAGCACCGAGTTGACACAGGTGATCACTGAACTGTCTCTATCTCCACCCTTCTCTCCCCCATCTGTCTCCCCCCCTGTTGTTCCAAGACCTTCACAAATTTTCACTTCCAGTTAGGCTGACAATAGATGGTACAAATTTATTTCCTGCAACCACAGATTGCAGGAAAGAAATATGCATTATTCCCCCATCAATACAGTCACTGCTGACAGGGGAATCCCTTGTGCTGAGCAATTGTATCCCCCCAACAAACAGTGATTATCACTAGCAAAATATAGCAACCGCTAGCAATAATCATAAGAGAATCCGGCAGGCTGGTTGTGCCCAAGTTGATCTATCAACTTGGTACATTCAGCCTGCCAATTAATGGTTCAAATCTCAGCCAGTTCCTGCTGAACTGGCCGAAATTTTAACTGTCTATGGCTTGTCTTAGCACTTACAGCCTATACATATATATAGGCAGCCTATACATTGCTCACTTTTATTATTTAACTTTTAGGCTGAATGATAAAAAAAAAGATCCATCTACACATTCCAGGTGGATAGGAGAATCCTCCCATTGTGGACCTGTCCCGGCTATTGATGGCACTGGTCTCTGTCTCTGTGGCAGCAGCAGCAGTGAATTAGGACCCAGTGCTGGTTACTTAACCACTTGCTTACTGGGCACTTATACCCCCCTCCTGCCCAGGTGATATTTCAGCTTCCGGCACTGCGTCGCTTTAACTGACAATTGCGCGGTCGTGCGACGTGGCTCCCAAACAAAATTGACGTCTTTTTTCCCCACAAGTAGAGCTTTCTTTTGGTGGTATTTGATCCCTCTGCGGTTTTTATTTTTTGCGCTATAAACAAAAAAGAGCGACAATTTTGAAAAAAATACAATATTTTTTACTTGTTGCTAATTAAATATCCCAATTAAAAAAAAAAAAAAACTATTTTTTTCTCAGTTTAGGGCGATGCGTATTCTTCTACATATTTTTGGTAAAAAAAAAAAAAAAAAATCGCAATAAGCGTCTGGTTTGCGCAAAATGTATAGTGCCTACAAAATAGGGGACAGAATTATTATTTTTTATTAATATTTTTTTACTAGAAATGGCGGCGATCTGCGATTTTTATTGTGACTGCGACGTTTATGGTGGACACATCGGACACTTTTGACACATTTTTGGCGTCTTCACATTTATACTGCGATTGGTGCTATAAATATGCACTAATTACAGTATAAATGTGACTGGCATGAAGGGGTTAACACTAGGGGGTGAGGAAGGGGTTAAATGTATTCCCTGCATAGTGTTCTAACTGTAGGTGGAGGGGGGGGTGACTGGGGAGGTGACCGATCTGTGTCTCTATGTACAAGAGACACAGATCCGTTCTCCTGCTCTCCAGAGACAGGACGCTGTCTCTATGTTTAAAACGGCAATGAGAGATGATCTATGAGATCATCTCTCATTGGCCCAACAGATCACATCGCGCAAACGGCCACTCTGATTGGCCGTTCGCGGCGATCTGTGATTGGCTGTGTCCAAGGGACACGGGCAACACAGTGTTTCCCCGCAGCGCGCTCTGGAGCGCGCGCCGGGAAACAGCTAGTGACAAGCCGTCAATTGACGGCTTGTTGACAATTTAGATTCGCGCTAGAGCCGTCATTCGGCTGTAGCGCGGATCTCAAGTAGTTAATAGGGCTGATGGGCTCATGCAGAAGAGGGTCAGCACAATTGGTTGTTAGAGGTGTGTTCAAACTCCCACATGGCCGATCCCGCCGGGAAGCCAACACTACACCCGGCTATTCACAGGCAGTGAGACATTTTCCAGTCTACTGCTGCGCAGATCAAGAAATGTCTCACTGCCTGTGATTAGCTGTGTGCAGTGTCGGCTTCCCAACGGGATCGGGCATGTGGGATTTCAAACACACCCAAGCCCATTTCTAATGGTTGTAGACAATTGAGCTCCCTGCAGGTTGCTCAGCAGCAGTGGAGCCTTCTCTGATATGCTGATCAGGTGATGATCCTAGTCAAATCTAATGTTAAATATGATAGTGATTTTATTGATTAAAGCCCACACCTTACAGGCAAGGAGCCCACATGGCTGCCAAACATACGGTTGATTATATATATAGATATATATCTATATATATAGATATATATATATATATATATAGATATATATATATATAGATATATATATATATAGATATATACACACACACACACACACACACACACACACTGTAGATATATATGTGATTTATTAGATCTGACTGGGAGCTTCACCTGGATCACATCCCAATCTGCATGTCAAGAGAAGGTTATACAGCATTATTGCTGCTAGGTGACCAGCTGGGGGCTCAGCTCTCTACAACCATTAGTGCCAGCCTTTGCCTGCATGTACCCATAATGTCACCAGCACTAGGTCCTAATAGACTGCCGCTGCTGCTAAGGAGACAGATGCCAGACCAGCGCTGTCAATAGCAGGAGCAGGACAGCAAGAGGAGGCTGGGGAATCCCACAGTGGTAGGACACCAGGGCCCAGTCACAAGTGCAACCTCTGCAACCCTGGTAGTTCTCCCACTACTTTGGACCCTTATATTTTCCTGGTGTGGTGCTGACATATCTCTTGTTTTCTGCCACCCTGGGGGCCCTAATACAGTAGGAAGGGGGCTCACTGCAGAACATGTGAAAGGGTCAAGTTGCGCTGTTGTAATAAAGGACCCCGAAACAGAAGTGAAGGACTCCAGGATATATATGAAGCACTACCCGGAAGGGCTGCTGGTTGTTTTGGGTGGCACATTTACCTCGTGACACTTCTGAATTCCTAGGGGTGCATGATGCATTAAGTAGAAGTAAAGGAATGTCCGCAACAGGTGCTCTTTGCTGTGCTCTTTATTTCCCAGCCGGGTAAAAACATTAAAACTTGTGGTGAGGAAAGTAAAGTTGAAGGAAGAAAGGAGAATAGCAAATTTAGGCATAATGATCGGGAATCAGTCCTGCTCCCAAGCGTAACACTTCTCTGCGCCACTCCTGCAAGAGTGGGATTACCGTACCCAGACTGGCCTCTCTCACTGACCTGGCAGCTGGAGTATTTTTAAAGTCCCTACCACAGACCCTCCTTAGTTAACTTAAACTTGAGGAAAAGTCTCTGCCACAGACCCTCATTGATGAACGTCAGTAAGACACCTCTGCCACAGGCCCTCTATGATTGTAGTTACGGAGGAGATCCTCCTTAGATGAATTATGCCTGGGTCTCCTTCAACTTGTCGCCCAGGTACCATATGATGGGTGATCAATCCTTCAGTGTCTGGCTACCTTGATCCCTGGTGGTTTGTTGAAGCCCTTTTGGACCGCCAGCCTCTCAATGGCGCTCCTCAAATGGACTCCCCACCGAACAGCACTACCGCTTGGGATCCTGAAAGGTGGGAAGCCAGTCGCTTACTGGGTCCCCGTCACTGCTCAAATGTTCCAGGCCAACATGGCCCTGGAACCAGGAACACAGAGTGGCACGTGCGCCCTGGCCAGGTAGGCCATAACGCCGGGGTGCCATGATATGGTCACCCTAAAGTTGGGTGCCACACAGGACAAAGGAGAACCCAGAACCAATGGCGTCTGCCCCATATATACCCTCCCCCAGCATTCACAGCAAGGCCAAACCCTCCTGATTGGCTGCTGGGGAAGAGCACCCAAACCTTGACTCCACTGCTGCCACCTACTGCACAGGGGTGGGAAGAACACTCCAGCACAACAGAATAAACCCACATCACAGCCAAGCTGAGACAGAGACCCTGTTTTGCACATAACAATTTGAATCAGAGTTTAACTACACTCTAAACTCCCTCTAAATTTAAATAGCACCGTTACCTAAAGAAACCAGGCGCTACACACTCCTCCCACCGGAATAGACACTGTCCTCAGGGTCTCATCAAAGGGATATTCACTCCTGAACAGGGCTGTGTTAATGAGAGAGCAAACATGGGCACTGCCCAGGGGCCCCAGCTGCATGGAGGGCCCCTGCACTTTCCCCAAAACAGCTGGTCCTTGAGCCCATGCTGCCCTGAAATTGGGAGCCCCATGATGGCACTGAGAGTGATAGATGCAAAGGGGGGGGCAGTCTGCCTCCTACCTACTTAATGTCTGTTTACCTGCACTGTCATCATTAAAGGGACCCCAGAGCATTACTTTGCCCAGGGGCCCATGATGATATTAAGATGGCCCTGCTCCTGAATACCGACCTGAATCTGCATTACAATATAAAAAGATAGTAGAAAAGAAAATAGAAGATTACAAACATTTTTAAAACATTGTCATGTATGCATTTATGTACACTGATACATAGAAAATGTTCAAACCCCTGACTATCTATTCTGCCCCATTCTCCGCCAGTTTTTGATAGTTGGGAAATCTCCTGCAAAACAAAAGTGGAAGAAAAAATCTACATTAATTACTACAGTCGCTAAGGTTAGAACTGAAACTGCACCTTTTCGTCAAAAGGCGAAATCTCCTTCCCTCCCAAGGAGGCACATTCTAAGCAAGTGCTGAGGTATATAAAGCAATATTCATATTTTTTTTCTGCTGCAAGGTTAAGGAAACATAATTATATACAACAGTCTCTCTGTGATGGTAAAAGTTGCAGTCAGTGCGCTGGTACTACCAGAATATGGCAGTAGAAAAACATAAAAACTTTTCTTCTTCTTGCTGATAACAAGTTGCTGTTGATGAAGCCGTTGAGGCCCTCTCTTACTAACTATTATCCCCCAAAGTTCTGCACAAATGTTCCAATGTGGATCTGGGAAGGATAAAAACGAAACTAGAAAGGGGCTGAATCCCCCTCGGGACTTCTTCAAAGCAACAGCTGAAAACAAATTGCACTTGTAGGCAAGTGTCCTACTTGTAAAACCTTGGGTCAGGCAAAGTGATGATGTCCCCTTGGTAATTTGTAGTGATAAACAGAGAAAACTTGATCCACTTTCCCGGGACATTTGAGAACCTCTCTGTCACTGAAAATGTACCGACCAGGGCTCCAGTCCCTCAAGCAGCCTTCAAACCGTTGGACCACGCAGATGAATGCATACTCTGTATTGCAGTCAGTCTTTGGTACATTTAAATGCTCCCAGATAGCGTCCTTGTACCATTCCTCTCTCATCTTCTCAATTTGGGGCATAAGAGCCGGAGGCACATAGGGGAAATCCCACATGTAGTCCATGGCCACCTTTCTCATTAGGATGCGTTGCAGGCGGGCCAGTTTCGGCAAGGTACAGGGGTGTCCAAGTCCCTGCAGGACGATAGCGTCAGGTGCTCTTTTCAACACGAGCAAAAGAGCAGGCATGGGGTTAACAACACTGGTACTTGGCACCCCAACTATCCATGTCAGCTGCGGGACACCCGCATGTGGTGCGGTATCTCTGGAGTGTCTTTTGTGCTTGGGAGGCTTGGCAGCCCGGGAGTTTTTACCCTGCTGGGACTCGGGAAACTCCTTCTCTAACCATTTGTCATATCCAGCATCAGATAATGAGTCCAGGTCAGAAGTGTCATACTCCTCAGCAGGCAAACACACACTCTCTCCAGCAAAGGTACTGACCTTGTCATGTTTGCAAAAGGGCAGGCCTCTAACACAGCCCCTAAAGGTGGGTGCCACACTGGAAGAAGGAGAACCCAGAACCAATGGCGTCTGCCCCATATATACCCCCCCCCCCCCCCCAGCATGCAGAGCAAGGCCATCCTCCTGATTGGCTGCTGGGGAAGATCACCCAAACCTTGGCTCCACTGCTGCCACCTACTGCACAGGGGTGGGAAGAACACCCCAGCACAACAGAATAAACCCACAGCACAGCCAAGCTGAGACAGAGACCCTGTTTTGCGCATTACAATTTGGATCAGAGTTAAACTACACTCTGATCTCCCTCTAAATTTAAATAGCACCGGTACCTAAAGTAACCAGGCGCTACATATATAATTGCATTTTATAGTTGGCCCCCCTACTTTTGTCCCTGTCCCCCCCCATGTGCCCCGCCGTAAATATGAAACCTGGAGACGCCACTGGCCAAACCAGCATTACTTCTTTCAATCTTATATGTGAAAAGGGGTTGCACTAGGTCTAAACCAAGCCATTTAGCCCTCTCTTACTAGAGAGGTACCAGGCACTTTAGGGGTGACTCCAGCCCAGCAGATTCGGTGGGCTGATTCACCAGACTCAGTATTACAGCCAACCTTACAAGCAGAGGGAGAAGATACTGCCTCCTCCTCAGCAGAGGACCCTGAAGGTTCAGAATTTGAATTTGCAATGGTACCACCATTCATCAAGGCAGTAAAAGCTGCACTGGAATGGGAAGACCCAGGACCCCCTCCAAAAAAGGAATGGGAGAAAGATAGAGAGAAAATCCTCCTCAACCAATAGGTTGCAGAAGTTGTATCCACTCACGGAGGAGGATGCAGCTCCTTTATCTAACCCACCAATGGTGAATGCGGCAGTCAGCAGACTGGCCAACAATGTGACACTTCCGATGGAAGACTCTTTCTCCTTTCACGATATCCTTGATAGACGCATTGACATGGACTTAAGAAAGTTTTACCTTGCGGCAGGTGGTGCCAGTAAGCCCGCCGTTGCTTTAACATCTGTAGCAAGCGCTATGCGAGTGTAGGCGCATAACTTGGAGTATGCGATCAAACACCAGCTGGCAAAAGAAAAAAATAAGCAAGGCTCTTGATGAGATAAAACTCTCGGTGGACTCTGAAGGTGAGGCAACTATAGACATCATTCCATGGAGCCTACACAGAATATGGGCACAATTCTTTGCCACAGTTTTTTTGCCACTTCAGTAGCTCCCCAAAATTAGGGAGAAGTTCCAACAGACATTGGCTGCACCAGTGATATCAGCATCCCAGTGTATGAGTCTTCTCGGGACGATAGCTTCATGTATCCCAATGATCCCCTTGGATCCAACAAGGCTTCCTGATGCAGTGAAAGAGAGTTTGTATAGCCCAGCCAATCAGGATCACAAGCCGGGAGCGCCAGAGTCTCTGGTGGTGGACGAGACAAGAAACGCTAAACAACATTGTCTATTAGGGCCGCAGCCATGAATCATTGTTACCACAGATTGTAGCGCAGCAGAGTGGGGTGCCACCTGTGAACAACTGAAGATCCAGGGCAGAGGGAAATTTCCCACTCAGGGCCTAGTTTCCAATATCCTGGAACTTCAAGCAGCATTCAATGGCATTACCCACCTTGCTGCCTCACATACAGGGTCACCCATTCCTGCTCCGTCTGGACAACACAGCAGCAGTGTCCTACATACAGCGACAAGGCGTGACGCACAGCCAATACTTTTTGAAAGAGATGGAACCGATCATGATATAGACATAACAATATCTCCCAGATTTGAGGACCATATATCATCCAAGTCAGAACTTGGAAGCAGATCGCCTATCCAGACAATTCAAAGAACCCAACGACTGGCCCCTTCACCCCGAAGTGTTCAAAAAGATCATCCACAAGTTGGGGTGTCCGCAACTGGATCCTTTTGCCTCATCAACTAAGTGCAAGGTGAGCTGGTTCCTCTCACGCTACCCTTATCCATTAGCTGAGTTGATGGATGCCTTGAACTAATCTTGGGTTGCCTATGGTTTCCCTCCATTTTCTTTAAGGAGATTGACAGGGAATTTGTCAGTCACCACAGTATTACCTTACCGGCCTCGCAGACCATGGTGCTCTCTGGCAATGGATGCCCACCGATCAATCTGCCATTACTACTCATCTCCTGTGGCAAGGAGATATCCTATATCCACAACCATCACGACTGTCTTTAGCGGCCTAGAGATTGAAAGGCAAGAGTTACAAGAGTTAGTATGCTCTCTAGAGGCTATTATGACTTTCAGAAAGGGGTCAACCAATGCCATTTACTCCACAATATAGGATAGATTTTGCAAGCTTTGCAGCCGGATGTCAGTTCGACCCTAGTGACCGAATTGTGTCTAAAATCCAGTCTTTCCTGCAATCCAGATTAGATTTGGGGCTCAGCCTATGTTCGCTTAAGGTGCAAATTTCAGAAATGGGCAACAAACCTGCTGGTGGAGCGCTTCATGGGAGCCGTACTTTCACTACGCCCTACCAAGAGAAATAGGTTGCCTCAATGGGACCTGGCAGTAGTCCTCAATTTTCTAGCAAACCATTCCTAATAGCCATAACTTCAGGGGGAAGGGTGTCTGAAATCCAAGCATTGGGGGCAGCCCGAACCTTATACCATGTTCTTCCCAGACATAGTTATGCCAGGGCTGTCTTAATGAGAGGGCACACCTGGGCAATGCCCAGGGGCCCCAGCTGCATGGGGGGCCCCTGCACTTTCCTCAAAGAAGCTTAAGCCCACACTGTCCTGAAATTGAGGGCCCCATGATGGCACTGAGAGTGATAGATGCAAAGGGGAGGTAGTCTGCCTCCTACCTACTTAATGTCTGTTTACCTGCACTGTCATCATTGTAGGGGCCCCAGAGCATTACTTTGCCCAGGGGCCCATGATGCTATTAAGACGGCCCTGGGTTATGCTGAGACCATTGGATCACGTTGTCCCAAAAGTGGCATTAATATTTCATCTCTCCAGTGGATGGGTGCTTCCAGCCTTCCCAGCAGAATTAGATGCTGATCTGCATGACTTGGACATTACCAAAGTCCTCCACGATACTTCTGCAGTCAGACATTCTAAAAGACTTTTCATCATACTTACCGGAAAATTTTAAGGGGAAGAGGCCTTGGCCAGAACATCTCGGATAGTAAAAACTATTCCCTGGCCGGATATAGCGGCCAGGAAGGACCTTCCGGAGGTGTTTAGAGCTCACTCAACCAGGGCGATGTCTTCTTCTTGGGTGACATGGGCAGCAGTGTCTCTGGAGACAGTCTGCAAGGCGGCTAGCTGGTCATCCCATCATACGTTCTTGAAACACTACATAGTGGAGCTCTTACTACAGATACAGATGTCTGTTGTCAAAAAAAGACTAAGTAAAGACTAAGTTTGCAACATTAAACCCTCCCTCTCAAAAGCTCATTATTTATCATATGTATGCTGTCATGTTGGCGTCAGGAAAATGGAAAATTGTATCAAATACTTACCGTAATTTTCCTTTCCTGACACCAATACATGGCAACATATGCACCCTCCCTCTGTTTTTTCTGTTTTGTACAGAGAACGGGGGGAGGTAGCTCTCAGTCAGACTTTTAGAGAGCTAATCAGGTCCTGTGGGTGGATATAGGGGTGGAGCTATGTCATTTGTATGCTGCCATGTGGCGTCAGGAAAGGAAAATTATGGTAAGTACTTTTGTCAAAAAAAGCTACTTACTAGGGGGAAAAAAATGCTTCATATATGAGTTTTTGTGTGTGACTGTGCAATTTTCAGGTACTCTCATGAAAGTCTAAAACTCTTAAAGCTTGTAGCTCAAAAGAAACGTGCACTTTTTCAAGCGTCATATTACACTATGTGCTGGTGTGAACAGAAAAAAAAGAAAAGCATTGGATTTTGGATGTTGAGTGTTTTAAAGCTTCAAGCTATGAAATTAAGTGTGAAATGGGCCTAATTGTTCTTTCACTTGGTCCACAAACCATTTGGTCATTTCATACTTTTGATTTAAAAAGCTACAGTATCTTTGATGCTGACACACAGCTGCATTCAAATCTTTTTGTACCAGATAGCAAATAATTATTCAACCTGTCATTTAAAATAAGGGAGAGGAAGAGATAATCACAGCATGTCAATCTGGATGCTTATCATTTTTGAGAAGTACAGATTTTGACACAATTTTAAACATTTTAAAATGGCCCATTAGGTAGCTTAACAATGCAGTTATAAAGTACAAAATTCAATAACAGATCAGCTATATGTGTACAGATTTTGGCAAATTTAAAAATAGATTGTTTGCTATGGGCTATTGTACTTTGTATTTTAATAATGTTAACACTGTCCATTCCTTATTTCAGACACATATCCGCGTTTACCTAAAAGTAAGACCTACCCTGAAAATAAAACTTTGCATGATTTTCAATATAAGCCCCGAAAATAAGCACCAGTTTAAAGTGCTTGTAAAATGCTAGAATCCAGCCCTATTACAGTATTATATCATGTAAACTGTGTATGTTTCTGTAATATAATCGTTTTACATACCTTCCTATATCACCGCTTGGTGCTCAGCTGATCTCCCACTGCTCTCTTCCTTTTCTCCCTGCTGTCAGCGTGGGATCTCGGCCCCCCCCTCTGCAGTGCTCAGAGCAGGGAAGAGAGGTCCGGCGGGTAAAGGAAGCGATAAGTGCCACTATAAGAAGTTATTTAACACAATTATATTCCAGAAACATACATAGTTTACATAATATAATACTGTAATAGCGTGGATTCTAGCATTTTACAACCACTTTTTCCTTGATTCCTCTAGGGATTCCTAGATAAGACCCGCGCTTATTTTTGGGGAAACAGTATATAAAGTTGTGCATACATTATTTCAGCTCTGGTTCTAGTCTATACAAAAACATTGGTATTATAATTCAGGAACTTGCTATACCTGTTCCTCTTGATTATTTAGTAAATAAAATAGAAATGTACTTAACACCGGGGGGGGGGGGAGGGACTAAAATGAGATTATCCATGAGCCAAACAAGTTTAATAACAAATATGTAGTGATATAGATCTTATTGTTACTGTACATGAAAGCTACACTATTTATTACAGGCTTCACACCTTAGTATTTCATACTGATGTTGTAAAAATGTGTTGTAATCATAGATCTTGTTATGAAGGTTGTTACCTTGTTTACACTGAAAACACTGAAGCCCCAAGCCAGATCAGGCTGGCAATTTTCAGTGCACAGATTATGTAATCCTGATATACAGTAGCCTTTCCTTGCAGAATAGACAATATATCACTGCCACATACTAGTTGAATTAGAGATTGGGACCATAATGGGGGGGGGGGGGTGGATTTATCAAGCCTGTAGCAGCTCTGCATGGCAATTAATCCGAATCTAACTTTTATTCAGCTAAAGCAGAACTGTGGGAATCCCCCCCCCCCCTATGCTGTGGCCGTACTAAATGGGTTAATTGCTTGTTTTGTCTAGGGCACAGGTGTCAAACACAAGGCCGCGGGCCGAATCCGGCCCTCCAGGCCATTTTATGTGGCCCTCGACCCTCTCCTGCAGCTCCAGCCGTCCTCCAGACCCTTACTTTCTGCTTTAAAGCAATGCATTCAGCTTCTTCCCAGCAGCAGTATAAGGTAAGGGGGTGCACTGTGATGTAAGGAAGAGTGGGGGGCTCAACTTCTGATGGTGGGGTGGCTCTTGACATCTAATGTAAGGGGAGGGGATGCGCTGGACATCTAATCTTACAGATACAACTGGCCCTTTTGAGGGCAATCATAATTCTGATGCGGCCCACAATGAAATTGAGTTTGACACCCCTGGTCTAGGGGCTTGCCGAAAGGCTATACTCACTCAGTCTTTCGGAAAACAACGCTCCCCCACATCCAGGGGCGGACTGTTCCTGCTGTCCTTGCATCTAGAGCCGGTCTATGGGCGTGATGACTTTAGGAACAAAAAAACAATAAACAATCTTTTCGTTTCTGCTATAATAAATATTTCCCCCCCAAAAATTAAAAATAAACAAAGTTCTTCATCAGTTTAGGCCAATATGTATTCTTCTACATATTTTTGGCAAAAAACCCCGCAATAAGCATATATTGATTGGTTTGCGCAAAAGTTATAGCGTCTACAAAATAGAGGATAGATTTATGGCATTTTTATTATATATGTATATATTTTTACTAGTAATGGTAGTGATCAGCGATTTTTAACAGGACTGCAACATTGCGGTAGACTAATCAGACACTTTTTTTGGGACCACTGACATTTATAAAAATGCACTGATTACTGTATAAATGTCACTGGCGGGGAAGGGGTTAACACTAGTGGTGATCAAAGGAAATAGAAATTCTGTATATAGCCCTACAGAACAGACAGTGCCCAGTCCACATGGGATTTGCTGCTTAACTGCAGACCAGAAACAGGAAACTTTATTATACACAGAAAAGACATAAGCCCGGATTCACATAGAGTGGGCGTACATTTACGCGGCGTATCGCACACACAGTACGCTACGCCGGCGCAGCGAGGAGAGGCATGCACTGTATTCAGCAAGCTATTGCTCACCAAGATACGCCAGCGTAGCGTATTTTTGAAGGCGCAGGCCAGCTTAAGTGAAAGTAGGAGTGGCCCCATGCAAATGATGGTCTGAGCATGGTGCAGTGTTTTACGCCCGGCGTATCACGAACGCGCATGCGCCGTGACGTAGTTGTGACGTGGACACATGAAACTGCACTCTTATGCGCATGCTCACAACTACGCCGGCACAACTGCATAAGCTACGCCAGATCACTACTTACGCCGTGAATGTAACGTATGCCCAATACGCCGGCCTGTGTTCTCTGGGGCAGACCTTTGCATGTCTATTGCTGGGTTGCGCCTCATCTATGGGGAATAACTTTACGCCGGACGTACAACTTACGCAAACTTCGTATCAGAATCTCGGACTCCCTGTTCGTAATTCCCAATGGAATGCTCCATGAGGAGCGTTTCAGCATGTGGTATATCTTTAGAAGTCATATGCAAGTCAGCAACCTGGTCGTCCATGCACACATTCGTCTATCACTACCACATTGGCCCGGCAATGTTATTCACAGCCAAACTTGGCAAACTATTATTTCTGTGGACGGGGGCCATAATGAAACTAATTTAGCAGCATCCCACCCTTGTATCTAGTTGTTAAGGAAAATTGTATATTAAATACTTAGCAAAATTTTCCTTTCCTGTCAAGCTCCATGTCAGCGCAGACTCCCTATGGACAAAGTTCTAGTTACGTAACGCCGTTCAGGTGGCTGACATGGAGCTTTGGAAAATTGCAGTAAGTATTTGATATACAATTTTCCTTTTTTTGGGCAGGTATTCAATATACAGTAATTGACCACTCATGTGCCACGTCCTCATTATATCTATAACACACCTACAGAACAAGGGGCCTAATTTGTCAGACTTTACACACCTAATTAATGTACCGCTCAGATACATGGTATTTTATAATTAATCTGCACACCACGGCCTGATTTTTACTGCTTGCATAGTGAAGCACAGGAAAAGAAAATTAATGATTCCCTTTGTGAGTACATAGATTAGTTATTAGATATGTTGTGTAATGGGTGAATGCATCTGCTTTTTAGCCCATTCCTGCTCTGACCCAGGGGTAGTGACTTGTTTTTAAAGGGAATGCCAGGAATGGTAAATTTTTACCTAGGTACATTGTTAAATCTTGTACCAATGTAACTATATATATATATATATATTCCATACCTGACCAATGCTCCTGGATACTGGATGTCACTCGAGTGGACTCCCTTACTCCAGTGATCACCTGGTCCTGTGAGCAGCCCTCTTGATATATTCTAAACACTGGAGGTCGGACCTTCAGTATGGGTGCCATTTAGAGAATTCTTTGCATTCAATGTATTGTACTGTATATAAATAGTTACACTGGTCCAAGCTGAATGTAAAAATATAGCATACCTGGAATTCATCTTTAACAACATACGTGGGCACTACTTTCCTTTGTAGAACTGCTCCCAGCTCCACTGCCTGTAGGTACTACCAGCCCTACTGGCTGCTTGTCTACCAGCCCACCTGGTTACTCCAAAGATCTTCCAGGACAAGGGATAAAGGGGTTAAGCACAGCACTGTCATTTGAAAGCTTGCCCTTCCCCTTATAAATCCCTGGGTGAGCTGATGTACTCACTCTTTCCTTATTGCTTCCTTCTGCTCTTAGGCAAGATTCCATCTTAAACCGGATTCTGAAAGGATTGTTCTCAGCCAGCCCGAGCCCAGCCTGGAGGCAAAGCCCCCCTTAGACCTAAGGGACCTCTCCTAGGCAACCGACAGGCTCTTCAGCACTCCATATTCCACCCGACTCCCCTAAAGGCTAGATTCCATCATATTTAAGGGCTGCCCCAGCCACCCTGCTAGGCCTTTTGACTAGGGATTGGTCAGATTCCCTCAATTATGCAGACCAAGACCTCCTGGCCTTTGCCCACTAACTTCCATAAGCTTCTCCAAACTTCTTGATCCTGGGGGAGGTATCAGAGACTTGCACTGTAGAGCCATCCAGCCTGACCTGCAGTAACCCAACCTAATTACAGACACAGCTACTATGAGTCATACAAAAATATATTTACCTACACTAACACTAGTAGCACACTAGAGGGTGCTACAAATAGAAGCAAAGGTATTTTCTTACTTCAGCCATCCCTTGAAGGTGGAAGCATTGAGCTTAGATTACAAAAACAGTCCAGCATAGATCAGAGAGGTTTGCCATGAGAGGAGAGACAAGAGACATGTTACTTACAGGAGGGGTGTCTCACATCCCATAGCAATGGGATGCAAGTATTCTCCAAAAAAGGTGGGGGTATTGCAAGTGTATTCTCTGTGTGCTTCCAGCACAATAACCAGGAGTAATGATTGGGAGCAGCCAGGACTGGCTACCGATCATGTGGTCACTGAGACAGCCAATCATAGTGGTCACATGATTGGGCAGACCTTCTTAGCCCCCACTGTAAAAACCCAGTTAAAGGGAAGCTGAGTGGGACAGAGTTAAAGCGGAGCTCCAGCCGCGATTTATTTATTTTTTTAAAGTCAGCAGCTACTAACAGTGTAGCTGCTGACTTTAAATAAGGACACTTACCTTGTCCTACTTGCCCGCGCGCGCCCCATTCACAAGGAGAAGGACAAGAAGAAAAGGCACCGCGGAGTGGAAGAGGCAGATTACGGACTTCCGCATAGCAACAGGTATTTCGGGTGAGTATTTTTTTTTTTTCAGTTTTTTTTTCAGTTTTTTAAACAACATGGGAAAATGTTGTTTTCCTGGGTGGAGTTCCGCTTTAATACACAATGTACAGGATCTCTCTGATTACCTTAACTATCCTGTTCAGTTAATCATCCCTTTAGTAGAAGGTGGTCTGAACAAATTACACCAAGTGCAAGTAGCTTAAAAAATAATACCAGATTCAGACATTATTGTATTCAATTTGCAGCATGGAGATTTATAAAAAAGAACAATGTCTAAACACATTTAGTTGACGTGTTTCTTGTTTAGCTGGTATGCAAAAATTCCCCATGACTAACCACATTCTGAGTAGGTATTTCAGTTATAGGTCACATTCTGCCTTTATTATGGGTCATACCACAGACTAATACCCATGGAATTAACAGTCTTAACTTCCTCATGTAACAGTGTAGCTGTTTGTAATATAAGCACTAAGAAGCGACATATCTCAAGTGCAAGGACAAAGAGACGGTGCAGCCATCATATACGTCATACACCTTTAATAAGCGCATCTCAGTGTATTATTGCATTGTGTTGCTACCAAGAAAACAGCAGATGTATTCGGTATGTAACAAGCATTTTGAAACAAAAGGAAAGTAGGACGGCTAGAATTTCATTTCAAACCTGGTAGCTTTTATTTTAGCTGTTTATTTAAAACCAGGTTGCTAAAGAGAACCTGACTGACATGCAAGAACAACATCTCTTTTTTTAAAGGGGTAAAAACAAATTACTGCAATACTCACTTCCTCCCTGGAGCTATTCAATTGTAGAAAGTTAGCTTGTCTGTCTACTAGATGCCGCTCATAATCAGGGTTGAATGATGGCCAGTCTCAGACATTTAATCCATTTCCTGTGTCCCCAGGTTGTCATTAACACACCCCCTGGGGATGCATTATCATGCAGACGTTAGATTCCACTACCAGGGCACAGAAGAGTATAAATGCATTTATGTGTTACATGAGCACTGTTCTGAGTAGGCTTAAGGATCATCCACCACCACAGACAAACAAGGTTTTCTGGTCCACTTCAGTGCTCAGTGGTTTAATCTGGAGGCCCCCTACGTTACTACTGCATCCTTTTGTAAAATAGGGGCCAGCAGGAGGAACCACAGACAACAGTGGAAAGCCAGGAATATGTCAATCCTAAAAGTGTTGGGTTCTGAAGTTTCTTCGGGTAACTGTTTCCCTTCAATATAGCAGTGAGGCAGCAGGGAGAACCACAGGCCACAATAGAGGACAAGGAATGTGCCAATCCTAAAAGTGTTGGGTTCTGAAATTTCTTCAGGTGGCTGTTTCTCTTTAATACAGCAGAGTGGCAGCAAGAGGGAGACCAAGAATATGTAAATCCTAAAAGTGTTGGGTTCTGAAGTTTCTTCAGGTTACTCTTTCTCTTCAATATAGCAGTAAAGCAGTAAAAGGAACCACAGATAACAGTGGAGGACCAGGAATATGTCAATCCTAAAAGTGTTGGGTTCTGAAGTTTTCTTCAGGTAACTGTTTCTCTAAAGCATAGCAGTGAGGCAGCAGGGAGAACCACAGGCCACAATAGATGACCAAGAATATGTCAATCCTAAAACTGTTGGGTTCTGAAGTGGCAGCAGGAGGATCACAGACAACAGAGGAAGTCCAAGAATATGTAAATCCTAAAAGTGTTGGGTTCTGAAGTTTCTTCAGGTTACTCTTTCTTTTCAATATAGCAGTAAAGCAGTAGGAGGAACATCAGACATCAGTAAAGGACCAGGAATATGTCAATCTTAAAAGTGTAAAGTCCTGAAGTGTTTTTCAGGTGGCTGTTTATCTTCAAAATAGCAGTGAAACAGTAGTGAGAACCACAGGCATCAGTGGAGGGCCAAGAATATGTCAATCCTGTCAAAATCCTGTCAATTATGTCAAAAATACGGCAGTTGGGAAAAGCCCAGGTCCAGACGGGTTTACAGTATTTTATTACAAGAAATTTAGTAATATACTGGTACCAAGGCTTTGTAAATATCTCAACGGTTTAGGGTCAGAGTATGAAACAAGTAAGGACGCACTCACTACATCAATGGCAATTATTCTAAAAGAAGGGAAGGACAGTTCACTCTGCTCAGGATACAGACCAATCTCGCTATTAAATACGGATATTAAACTTTTCGTGAAAATTTTAGCGGAGCGATTGAAAAGGGTCATGCATCTCTTGGTTCATCCTGACCAGGTGGGGTTTGTCCCTGACAGGGAGGGCAAAGACGATGGCATAAGAGCACTCCTTTTAATCCAGAAGATAAGGCAAAATGAGTCCCCAGGTCTATTCCTGTCAGTAGATGCTGAAAAAGCATTTCATTGGGTAGACTGGGGACTCATGATGCAAACCCTGGGCTTAGGGAATAGGCGGATCAGGTGGATTAAAACACTTTATCATCACCCTTCTGCTAAAATCAAAATTAATGGCATGCTATCGGAGGCCTTTGAAATGAAGAATGGGACACGACAGGGATGTCCCCTGTCCCCCCTCCTCTTCATATTATCCTTGGAACCACTGTTAACTACGATCCGAAATGATCCAGATATCAATGGCGTCAAGGTGGAAGAGGAAGAACATAAATTGTCAGCTTTTGCGGACGATATCATATTCTATCTCACAAACCCCCTTAATACCATCTCTAGGCTAATTAAGACACTACAACAATATGGCGCCATTTCAAACTAAAAATATTAAACATAAATCTTAACAAAACAGAAATAAGGCTTGTGAAACGGATTTGCGTTTTCCCCTGGAGAAAATAATTAAAATACCTTGGTATAAAATTGGCCGACTCGGCCAAGAAGATATACAGTATAAAATTAATTATGTGCCCTTGTTAAACGGGATTAAAAATTATATATAAAAAAACAATAAATAAACCTATTTCTTGGATAGGACGTATAAATATGTTGAAGATGATAATAGTACCAAAAATATTGTACACATTTCAATTGATTCCAATAGCTCTACCTCAACAATATCTCAGAATCTTAAACTCACTACTTATGAATTATGTGTGAAAAAACAAAAAACATTGAATCTCCCTCTCAATTATAAAACAAGATAAGCAACATGGGGGTCTGGCAGCGCCAGATATTAGAAAATACTACCAGGCGGCTGTCCTTTCACAGTTGGTAGAATGGGCCAGGAATAAACCAGGGAAAAGATGGGTGCAAATAGAAAAGACACAAGCCAAAGCACAATTGGGAAATATTATATGGATACCTGCACAATTTAGAGCACTAGACAATAACGCTTTCGAAATGACGCGTGACACTTTGAGATTATGGGATAGGATACAGACACAACTGGATAAGAAATATAACTCTACACTAATCAATTTAAAAGAAAATGCATACTTTGCACCAGGGGAAAAAAAAATTGGGGGGAATTGGATTAGAAAAGAAAACGTTCACCTGGGTGATATAATAAAAGACGGGGAAATAAAGACCTATGAAGAGCTGAAATTCAGAACTGACATCTGGGATCTTAATAGGTGGCGGTATTCCCAGTTATATCATTTTGTGCAACACCTCCCCCGACCATTGCGGACGAAGCCGGAGTTGACACCATTAGAGAAATTATGCTATATTGAGAATTTAAAGGGCACGGTTTCTAAATTATATGGGATATTGGTAAAGATAGATGCACGGGGGGAACCCCCTTTTGTTCAAAAATGGGAAAGGGAGCTAGGAATACTTAGAGGGAAAAACACTTTTGAAAGATTAATGATACTGACCCATTCTTCAGCTATCGATACGCGAACAGCCGAGACTAAATATAAATGTATTTCGGGCTGGTACATAACCCCTGACAAAGCATAATTATTACAGCCAATGTGAAGACTTTATTAAATCACCCGTATGGGATCTGCATTTTGCACAATAAAGATAATGACAAAGAGAAAAAATAAATAAAAAACACACAAAAAAAAAATGGATGTCGGTTTCGGACATATCAAAGACAGATGTAAAAAAAACACAGATTTTACATACTGTCCCTGGTTTTATTGAGCCTGGTAACCCTGATGGGGCCCCCTAGTGGCTGTATACCTCCTTTTCATCAATAAAACGTTTTTGTTGGATAAAAAAAAAGAAAAAAGAAAAGAATTGGAAAATACTGGAATTGGATCCATTCCTAAAGACTTGCCTTCCGCCTCATCCAAATCTAGTCTTTAGAAGACCCAAAGATCTGAGGAGCATCATTGCCCCAAGTAGAGTAAAAAAGAATAAGAACAAAGGATTGGATAATGCCTGGACTACTATCTTTGACCAGAAGGGGAGCCACAAATGTGGAGTGAGCAATTGCGGGAATTGTATACACATGTGTCACAGGAAAAAAGTGGTAACCGGAGTAGATGGAAGAAGCCATAAGATCAAGCAGTTCATCAACTGTGGGATCACACATGTCATCTATGGCCTACTCTGTCCGTGTGGCCCTATGTATGTTGGCCGAACCTCTCAACCTATGAGGACCAGAATGAATGAACATCGAAGTAGCATTACAACAGAGAAGGATAAGGGTTCAGTAGTCAAACACTTCAAAGAGGCCCACAATAGCCTAGAGGGCCTCAAAGTGTTTGGCATAGAAGCCATAACCAATAGTTTGGATAATGGCAAAAAATATCAGATTCTCTGTAAAAGAGAAGCTTTCTGGATCTTCACTTTGGGAACTATGGCTTCACAGGGTCTCAACGAGGAGATTGAGTTACACAATATAGCGTGACCTGTTGCAGGATAAAACTGCACTTCACAGGGACAGTGAGGACCTTAGAAGATTAGATCCTTAGGCTCGTAATAGATAGGAATGGGTAGTACCATTTAGTTAGTTCAGTATGTAGTACACTAGGGGATTGATATTAGTGAGGTGATTTCCATTTATGTATTTCCTTTTTTGCACTGTTGATTATCTTTTTTAGTGTGTATGTTTGTAACATTTTAATACACTGCATTGTTTTTTGGCAGAATATTGGTGTGATTTGGCCACTCCAGAGAGCTGTTATGCCTTTAGGTTGGCCTGAGCTGTGCATATAGTGGGTAGATGGAGGAGCATGTAGTGTTGCCTGGAAGTATATACGGTAAGTTGCATCAATACTGTAGCTGCACTTGGGTACCCCGACCCCCCCCCTTTTTTTTTACTAAATTCCTGGGTTTTTAGCAATTTTATCTATTTATTATTGTAAGTCCTTGTTTGAAGAGAGGTATATCCATCTAACCCCACATGAGAATATGGGTGCTCCCCTCCTCTCTCTCTGGTTCCATCAATAATTATAGTTGATTGGTCCCTTTGTTGAGATGTTAGATGTATATGAGTGCATCTGTTGATGCACCTGGTATTGACACTATGAATTATCATACCAGTTTCTTCGATTATAAATGTTGATCATTTAAAAAAAAAAAAAAAATAGAATTTTGAGTGCTGGGTTTTGCACTTTAAATTTTAATTTGTATTTTATATATATATATATATATATATATATATATATATATATATATATATATTATTAATGTATTTTATTTTACCATATTTTACTATATTTAATTATATCTTATTTTTATCTATTGAGTATCAGGCAATACGGGATGTTCCTTCTCGTAGGCCCCACCTACTGTGTGCATATCGTATGGCTGTGGCTGGAGCTTCAGCTTTGTGATATGGTACACTAATATGTAGCTATGTGGCCCTATGCCTTTGTGTGTGTGCGTGTGTGTGTGTAGCTATGCACCGAGGATCTGCAAATTAAGTTCCACTTGATCTTGATCGCATTCCCTATTGTGTTGTGTTTTTTTCTATATTTTGCCCCTGGTCGCTCAGTATGGGCGGAAATGATGTTCCGGCCATACCGGAAGTGCTACAGGTGCAGGAGCCGCTCACACCTCCGGGTTGTGACAGCGTGCGGTCCAGGAGTGGGGGTCGCTGGAGGAGACGCTGTGTAAATTCAAGGTGATTGCGGCGGCTGTTATCTTCACAGCTGAGCATTTGCTATTACATTCCAGTGCATTACATTTTCATGCCGAAAAACGATCGTGTGTACGCGGCTCTGAGGAAAGGGGTGCGCCCCAGAAACGTTAGCCGTTCCGCCGCTAAAGGGTACCATTGAATCCTCGGTGTCATCTTATCTTGCTGGCAGGGACCAAGATGACTGGTCTGATCAATTGATTAAGCTGTATCCAAACTCTCGTTTGTGAGTATAAATTATTTGTTTTTATTAAAATAAAAATCTCTTTTTTTTTTGTACCTTACAATGTGCCTGTATTGAGGTAGTGATGTCCGCCCACGGAATTTGTTGTTATTGGCCTTGAAATATAGGGGCCAGATCCACAAAGCACTTACGCCGACGTATCTCGAGTTGCGCGGCGTAAGTGTAAATATGCGCCTGCGTATCTATGCGCCATATCCCCAAAATGAGATACGCCTGAAAATCAGATTTTTCTGTCCAACGTAAAAAGATTATACCGGCGCATCGTAGGTGCAAAAATGCGCTTGACACACCATTGATTTGCTATGCAAATATGCAAATGAGGGAGATACGGCGATCCACAGAAGTACGTTTGTGCGGCGCAGGCTACGCCCTGTGCGCATCAGCTGCACATCCGGTCTAAAGTTAGTCCTTATAAAAGCAGCTTTAACTTTGCACCAGACGTGTACATGTCAGCTAAAGCAACACCGTTAGGGACGAGCTGAACAGCCACACTTGCAGGACAACAATCTGTATGCCAACATGCCAGGGGCATCCTTGCTCATAGCTATACTACTGACTTTAGATGAGCGCAGAAGGAGGAGGGCACGGAGGAGGGCACGGGAGAGGATATACCGCACACGCATAGACATCTTTGGCATGAGTGATTCTGAGGTGTATCGCATCTTCAGATTCACCCCTCATGCCATCATGGAATTAACCACAACCCTGCAGGAGGACATCACCAGCCCAACACAACGCTCACATGCAGTGCAGCCACTGGTCAAGGTCCTGGCAACACTCCATTTCCTTGCCAGTGGCTCTTTTCAGTGTACAAGTGGAGTGGTGGCTGGGATGGCACAATCCTCCATGAGCAGATGTGTGCACCAGGTTATCCCTGCAATCCTCAGACGCATGGCCAACCAAATCACAGACCCACCCAGGAGGACCTGCGGCTGAAGGCAATGACAGATTTCTACAGAATTGCCAGATTCCCACGCACCGTGGGGGCCATTGATTGCACACATGTGGCACTCCAGCCCCCCTGTGAGACAGAGCACATATACCGCAATCGGAAGCACTGGCATTCCAACGTACAGGTGATAGTCGATGCCCAAGGCCTCATATGGCACGTCCGTGCCAAACACCCCGGATCCAGCCATGACAGCTACATATACAATCAGAGCCCCATCCCAATGGAATTTGAACAAAACGTGTATGGGGACAGCTGGCTGGTTGGTGAGTGACATGGGAGTCAGGCATGTCTGCCCCCCCCCATGATGCAGAAATCACAAGGGGCACATGCACTACTAACATTCTCCTGTCTTTTCCCTTCCAGGTGACTCTGCATATGCACTGGGACCCCATCTCATGACTCCTTTCCAGAACCACCAAACCCCAGGAGAGGAAAGATACAATGAAGCACACGCACGTACCCGTGCAGTGGTGGAACGCACCTTTGGCCTCCTGAAGTCACGTTTCCGATGCCTGGATAAGTCTGGGGGTACCCTGTTGTATTCTCCAAACTTTGTATGCCAGATCATCGGTGCATGTTGCATGCTGCACAACTTTGCAGTGAGAAAGGGCCTGGAGATTGACATACGTGATGACCTGACCCCCGAACCAGACAATCCCCCCTGACCGAGGATACCCCGTCTTCTGAGGGAAGAGCAGCCAGGAGACAGCTCGCATTAGGCATCTTTGCACGTTAATCACAAACATTAATCATGGCACAATGAGAATGCATGCATGCACACCACTGTGGTCCCTAGCACAGGCACATCACCTCCAATTATGTCACTGTACATTCATACACCATTCACACGGACCTGGGGATCACTTCTCCCTGGTCCTGGGATCCCTTTTCCACCACAACCGAGGGTGACACCCCTTTTCCGGCAGGAATGTCACCCCCACAATCAAACATCATTCACAAACATAAAACAAATCATAATAAAAAAAAAACACAGAAAAAATAAAAAATAAATAACGCCGCTGGCGTGACCCACGCCTGGGGCGGCCACGACCACGGCCCCGGCTCCTCAGGAGAGACTCATGGGGGGTGGGGGGAAATCAGGGGAAGGAGGAGCATCCCCTGGTCTCTGCCCACCTGGCTGCCTGCCCTCCAAGGCCACGGCAATTCTGGTCAGGCCATCATTGAGGGTTGCCGTATTGGCCTGGACAGCCTGGGTGAGGTTGGAGGATCCACACACTTTCCACATATTCCCTTCCCGCCCCACACACATGCTACACACCAGATAGAAAAAATAACTGTCCTCACGGCCTCCTCAATGGAGTCAAAGTCAGGCAGCCCCTCCACTTGCTGCCTGTTGAAGCACTGGGCCACCGCACGCTCCTCATCAGTCAGCCTAATACTGCATGGTGGTCCCCCTCCAGTGCCCCTGCCATGTGCTGCAATCTGGGACAGCTTCCCACGGACCACACGCCTGAGATCATTTATTTTCTTTTGAATCCCCTGTCGGGTCCGGGTCTCACCCCCCAATTAATTTACCTCGTCGGTGATGTCCTGCAAGATCTGCCTCTTCCTGGCCGGGGTGATGTTGGCACTCTCCGGGCCATGCAGGAATCGCCCAAATTGGGTGATGGCCCTGATAATAATCTCCTTCTCCTGCAAGGAGTAATTTAACTTTCTCTTCCTATCGCTCATCTTAAAAAAACACTCTCCAAATCACTTTTCAAAAACCACAAAGACACGACACAAACCAACAAACACTAACAGACAACGGAACAAAAGCACCTTGCTTCAGGAAGGGAAACAAATTGTATGTACTTTTGCAATGGAAGGGCGTTTCTCTGGGCCTATTTAAGCACTGGGCGTATCTCACAAAGTTCACGGGCCTAGATCCTATCTCACTGATTGCGCCGGGCCGAGTTCTGAGCATGCGCAGAGAGGTGCTGACCATAGTCTGCGTCATGCGCGCATGCGCAGTCCGGCCGGCCCTTCATTTGCATGGGGTCACGGCTCATTTCAATGGAACACGCCCACGTCCTTCCCAATTTGAATTACGCAGCCTTACGCCTCGGAATTTACGTCGCACAGGCGCAAATTTGGGCGCAAATACTCTGTGGATACGGCACTTACGTCTCTAATTGGAGTCGGCGTAACGTAAAAGAAATGCGCAACGCCGGTCTATATATGCGCCGATGTACGTGGATCTGGCCCTAGGTGTCTGCTGGCCTCCTCCTGTTAATCAAGGTCCCTCAGGCTCACTCGATCAGCAACAATCCACAGTGGTATTGTTCAAACAAAAAAAGGAGGAGAGAGCATATAGTGTAATACTACTATTTATTTCTATTTTTTTTAATCATTACACTTACATTAAAGAAGATAAAATTATGCAGAGATTGCCACCTTAACATCCACACAACCTTCACATATAGCTTAAAGTGTTGGGTGTTGGGTTCAGAAGTTTTTTGAAGTGACTCTTTCTCATCAATATAGCAGTGAGGCAGCAGGAAGAACCACAGGCAACAGTGAAGGACCAGGAATTATGTTAATTAACTTTCACAAAAGTTACTAAATTACATTTTTAGGTGCAAATTTCAGAATTTAGGCTACAAACAAGTACGCTAGGCAAATAACAATGTGATTTAAGGTAGATTTTAAGGTACAAACATTTTTTTTTGTTATTTTCCATATAATAAGGGCAAATTATTTAGTCACATCACCCCCTGCCTCCATCCCCCTCTGCCACCAACATCCCCTGCCTTCACCCCCCTCTGCGCTGCCAGAATCTCCCCCTGCCTCCAATCTCCCTCTGCCTCTAATCTCCCCCTGCCTCCAATCTCCCTCTGCCTCAAATCTCCCCCAGGCCCCCTGGCTCCATTGTCCCCTGCCTCCATCCCTCTCTGCGGTGCCACCAACAACCCCTGTCTCCATCCCCCACCCTCTGCGGTGCCACCATCCCCCTCTGTGGTGCCTCCAATCACCCCCTGCCACCAACACCCCCTGCCTTCACCCCCTCTGCGGTGCCACAATCTCCCCCTGCCTCCAATCTCCCTCTGCCTCTAATCTCCCCCTGCCTCTGATCTCCCTCTGCCTCAAATCTCCCCCAGGCCCCCTGGCTCCATTGTCCCCTGCTTTCATCCCTCTCTGCGGTGCCACCAACAACCCCTGTCACCATCCCCCACCCTCTGCGGTGCTACCATCCCCCTCTGTGGTGCCTTCAATTACCCCCTGCCACCAACACCCCCTGCCTTCAATCTCCCCCTGCCTCCATTGCCCCCTTCCTACATCCCCCTCTGCGGTGCCACCACAGCTACCATCACCCCCTGCCTCCAATCTCCAAGCCGAACTAATCTCAGCTATTTTTACTGGCACATTCAGCAACCACGGACATTTATGAACGGGGGGAAAAGTGCCAGTTTTTACGAACTGTCCGTAAAAATACAGATGGTTGGCAACACTGATAAGTACCTGTAATAAATAAATAATATGTCAGTCCTAACAGTGTTGAGTTCTGAAATTTCTACAGGTGGCTGTCTCTTCTGTGGCAGAAGAAGGAACCTCAGGCAACAATGGAGGACCAGGAATATGACAATCCTAAAAGTGGTGGATTATGAAGATTCTTCATGTGGCTGTTTCTCTTTAGGGGGAGATTAACGGCAAAAGCAGAAGAAGGGATAAGCTATCTTCTTTGTATATTTTTACGAGAAATTTTTATTTGACTTTTTTTAGTGACCAAAGTTATGAAACAGGGCAGTTTATGAGTAAAATACAAAGGCCCAGATTCACATACAATTAGATTCGCGTAGAGTATCAGAAATACTCTACGCCGCCGTATTTCACCTGGCTCTACGTGGAATCCCGGTAGATTTTGTCCAGTAAACTACGGCGGCGTAGTGTATTTCTCCTGGCGCAAGCCATCTACGCGAGTAGGGGGCGTGAAGCATTTAAAATAGGCGCGTTCCCGCGGCGATCGAACTGCGCATGCTCCGTTCAGAAATTTCCCACCGTGCATTGCGCGAAATCACGTTGTTACGTCATTTTTTTTCTGAGTAGAGTCGTTTACGGACATTCCTATTCCCGATCGAGTTACGTAAAAAAAAAAAAAAATAATTAAATTCGACGCGGGAACGACGGCCATACTTAACATGGGCTACGCACCGTTAGACCAGCAAATAGCTGGTCTAACAGTACGTAGCAAAAAAATGACGTAAGCGATTGCGAAGGCCGCTCGTATCTTCGTAGATCGCCGTAAAAAGTCATTTGCATATCCCGACGCTGAAAACGACGCGGACTCCTCCCAGCGGCCGCAAAAAGTTTGCAGCGTAGATCCGAAGGCTTACGAAGACGTAAGCCTCTCGGATCGAAGCCCGAAGCCGCCGTATCATGGTTTGAGGATTCAAACTAGTGATACGGCGCGCAAAATTTGAAATTACTCCTGTCTAACACCAGTTAGACAGGCGTAATCGCTCTGTGAATCTGGGCCAAAGTATATTGTCATTAAGTAAAGCCCATGGCCTTTTATCAGCATGTTTTAGAGTAAAGAATTAGATGTCTTTACATATAAATATATACTTATTCAGTTTATAGATAATTCATTAAAAGTTTATTATTATTTTCCAGCATGTGCACTATTGTTTAGTGTTTTTGCCATTAAATCATAGTAGACATCTACACATTATACTCTTCTTTATTTCTATCATATACAGATTAGTTAGGCTGTTTCTTTCACTTATAAGACAGATTTTTATTTTATTTTAGGTTTTATACTCATAACCTGCCATGTTGTGATAATATTGTGTCTAGTCAGTTTCCTTTCCATGATATCCTCAGTCACAGTTGGAGAGCGATGTCTACACTTTGCTGTGTCAAGTGCATCGTTCTAATAATAACGCTATTACATGGAAAACTTGACATTGTACTGAGACATTACATCGAACAGTGAGCTACTGGCAAAGAAAATTACAGACATTTCAGACTGCGTCTGGGAGATCATAAGAAAGTCGTTGTATACTGGCCATCCACTGAAAAATCTAATCAAATTCAGCAGTCAGTAATAAATACCGTTATTTAAATTTCAATTCAGCTCTATTGTTTTTGTTGAATAAACCAGATTTCATGTATCAAAAAAGCTGGAACTGGTACTGTCTGTGTTTCCAATCGTATTCACATCTGCCAGAAGAAATGTTAGAGCTTTATTTCCCATAAACTTCTATTGGATCAAGATTTTTTGGTGCGTTTTCTGAAAGCGTACCAAAATTCCTGCATGCTGCATCTTTGGTAAAGCACACCAAAGATGCAGCATGCAGGAATTTTAGTGCGCTTTCAGAAAATGCACCAAACCCACCTGATCTAAAAAGGTCTACAGGAAGGTACACTGCAGGTAAACTGTGTTGCACCCGTACTGTGGGCAAACCACAAACGGGCAGCGTGAAAGTGCATTTAGACTCATTAATGACCCTTTCACATGGGTGCCTCCGCTAAGCAGAATCCGCTTGATCATCAGGGGGTCTCTCTGCTGATCCCCATTCAGCAGGCATGTCCCCATGTCAGCCCCACTATGCGGAGTGGACATGCACACAGTCCCACTTTCCTCTATGGGGCAATCAGATTTTTGAATCACTTCTTTCTATTTAGAAAATTACTCTTATGATACACTTTGTGCATTTGATCAAATACAAAATACAATACATATATATATATATATATATAGAAAAAAATTGGAATAAAAACATATTTAACCCTAATTCTCCAAAGTATTACTTTGTCTTTAACCGTGTATCTTTTGTGCATTATTTCTATTTTTCTCCTTCCCTGTGCCAGTCTGCTTATGCACTGGGAGACATCCTCCTAATACCGGTGACATTTTGGGCATCTCCATATTAGATGTATAAAATCTCCCTGATGTACTCTGCACTTCGGGCATAGAGGGGCATCTCTTCCCTCCCACCTGTGCAACTGCACCAGTGTTCTATATGCCCTATGCAAGATAGATAATTGTGACAGTCTATGAGACGCAGATATCGATACTACAGGGATGGATTCTAGGACCCTGTTCCACTGGTTTTTATCTATATCCCCTATATCTTCTGCCCATTTTCTACGGCATCTCATGGATGTATGGTCCTGAACCTTAGATAATAGTTCTGTGTAGATTTTTGATATTAATCCTCTCCGGTCATCTGTTCCGAGTACTACCTTCATCAGGGGTGCTACCGATATTCCTAGAGAATGTGTTTTTTGTTGTACCTGCAACGCGTGTCAAAGTTGGAGATATTGATAAAACCCCCTTGGGTTTAACTGAAATGTATGTTTATAATATCTCCCCCTCGTACAGCTGCGCAAAAAAAATATCCCGTTCTCTTTCCATAAGGTGAATCCAATCGGATAGAAACGGACCACCTGTCTGTTTCCATCTAACACAATTCGATCTGCTGGATGAATGGAGAATAGTACTACCATCCTTCTATTTTTGGCGGATAGGATCGGATCTAATTGTGGCGAGTGACAGAGGACAGCACTCCAGAGAAGAGACTGGAGGGTCCAATCAGGTCCATCTGAAAAAAGGACAAGCGGACCTGATCAGTCAGCCAATGTGAAAGGTGCCTTAGTCACTTTTTTTATAAAGGGGTCCAGCTGTTTTCATAATTTTTCTATAACACAGGCCATGATTCATGAGAAAATAGAGGCTACTATACTATACAAGACAGAATACCCAAATATATAATCAGTGGCGGCTGGTGCTCAAAATTTTTGGGGGGGCGCAAACGAAAAAAAAAATATTGCAGCCTCACTGTGCCCATCACATGCAGCCACTGTGCCATGCCACCAAATGTAGCCACTGTGCCATGCCACCAAATGCAGCCACTGTGCCATCAATTGTCACCACTGTGCCATGCCATCAAATGCAGCCACTGTGCCATCAATTGTCACCACTGTGCCATGCCATCAAATGCAGCTACTGTGCCCATCAATTGTCACCAATGTGCCATGCCATCATATGCAGTCACTGTGCCATCAATTGTCACCAATGTGCTATGCCATCATTTGCAGTCACTGTGCCATCAATTGTCACCACTTGTGTCACTAATTGTGCCATGCCATCAAACGCCACCACTGTGCCATCAATTGTCACCAATGTGCCATGCCATCAAAAGCAGCTACTGTGCCCATCAATTGTCACCACTGTGCCATGCCATCAAATGCAGTCACTGTGCAATCAATTGTCACCACTGTGCCATGCCATCAAACGCCACCACTGTGCCATCAATTGTCACCACTGTGCCATGCCATCAAACGCAGTCACTGTGCCATCAATTGTCACCTCTCTGCCATGCCATCAAATGCAGTCACTGTGCCATCAATTGTCACCTCTCTGCCATGCCATCATATTCAGTCACTGTGCCATCAATTGTCACCACTGTGCCCGGCCTGTGCTCATTGTTGCCTCTGTGCCCCATGATGCCACTGTGCCCCATGCTTCTGTGCCCCATGCTGTACTGTGCCCCATGCTGCCACTGTGCCCCATGCTGCCACTGTGCCCCATGCTGCCACTGTGCCCCATGCTGCCACTGTGCCCCATGCTGCCCCTTTCCCTGTAAAAAAATCACTTACCTGACGCTTCCATGTCCTCCCTCGATGTCTTCTGCCGCCCTGGAGAAGCTTCAGCCAATCAGGTTCCTGAAAACCAGAATCCGGGAACCTGATTGGCTGAAACGGCTGTCAGTCTAATGCAAGGACCGCAGATTGTCTGCGCTCCGAGCATAGACTTCCGAGAGCCGGAGGGCGGGACTGGAAAAGCCTATCAGAGCCACTGGCTTTGATAGGCAGTTCCCCTCAGCCAACCAGCTGTCGCTATTCAGGTAACCGGCGTCCCATGTCCGGTTATACGAATAGACCAGGCAGCTGGCAACAGTAACACACGTCCAATGCATAGCATTGAACGTGTGTTACTTGCGAGAGGGGGTGGCGCTGCAGCGCCCTCTATAGACGGCCGCCAGAACTTCGGCTAAAATGTCAAAATGACATTTTAGCCGAATAAAAGTTCTTAAAGGGCCCGTTTTTTTTTTTTTTTAATTCTTTTTTTTTTTTGTGACTGCGGGAGGGGGGGCGGCGCCCGTGCGCCCATATGGGCGGGCCGCCACTGTATATAATGTTATGTCGCCCTTGAATAGATCACTTAATGCTCTCAAGTTTTGAGGCCTCATGCAAACAGGGCTTTTGCCTTTTGGATAGAGATGATGCCCCGTACACACAATCGGTCTTCCCGCCAGACTTTTCATCGCCGGGAAAGCCGAGAACCAGCTCGGCAGCTTTTTCCCCCTACACACGCCCAGTTTTCCTGGCAAGAAAACTGCCATGGAGCATACACACGGACAGTTTTCCCAGCCAAAAGCTGTCACAGCAGTTTTCCAGACTGGAACATTGGTCGTGTGTCCCACAGCAGTCAAATTCAAGAACCAGGATGCAGGTGGTCTTCGATCAGATAAGGATTTATTGTGCACACAGAATGCGATGCGTGGGGTGTCAGGTGGTCGGGAAAATCATTTACCTTGGTAGATATATTTTTAGTACATTGAGAAAAGAAGTTAACTCTAATTACCACACATTAGGATTGAAATATATTCAATAACATTGCAAATTCCCCCAATCCTGCTACATATCATCCAATCATATAACATGTGCTTCTAGACATTACTTCATTCCTTATGTCACATGGAATGACCAGATATATCAGGTAAAATAAGATTACACTTTACATAAAATGGCAGACATCTCCCATAGAGTTTAATTAAACTTATCCTCAGATTGAGGCTGGCATTGTACCAACATAGATGGATTGCACTCTGATTTCTGCTAAACAGTCTAGAACATGCCTGGACACATTTCTATGGCATATGTACAGTGGAACCCTGGATTACGTTCCAGGAGAATGCTCGTAATCCAAAGTGCTCGCATATAAAAGTGTGGGGGGTAGCAGGGGGCTGGCGTGGGAGGGATCTTCAACTTGTGAGGGGTGAGGTCAGGGGGGGTTTGGGGAGGAGGGATCCAGTGTGATGCTTTGTGCTTTGTGCCTCTCGCTCCTCAAACCTCTGGCTGTCTTGGAGGGGTCTGAACGGGGTCTGAACGGGGGAGTAGTGATAGCAGTAGTACTGCTGAAAGTAGTCTCTCCTAGAATATGTTTGTACTTATGAAAGGGGTTTCTGCAGGGGGTGGTTTGATTCTGGTTGTTTTCTCTTTCTCTCCTATAAAGGTAGGCCCTATGGACCTTAATTTGAAATCCAGATGGGATTTTCCCTACCCTACCCTACCCGGGACTTACAGGGACCGGAGACATGGGATTGGGGGGGGGGGGAATTAGTTGAGAGGAGGAGAGAGGGAGAAGGGAAAGGAAAGAATAAAGAAAAGTATAGGGGCGTGAATATGAGGGAGAGAAGAGAAAACAATACGTCGTTTCTGGGAAAGGCAGAGACTGAACTAATGTCGGGGGGTAGAAGGAGGCGGGGTGGGAGCCACTCGACCGGTCCTGGTACACCCCCTAGAGTAGGTATACACCCACGGTGGTGACTGGAGAAGGATTCAGTCCAGGGTGTTGTTTTTTCCGTTTGGGACATAGAAGGGGGGAAGGGGGCTAGACTAAGGGAGGGAGGGGTTAAGGATTTGAGGTTGCTTTTGGGGGAAATGTTTTCTTTTTTGGGTGTTTTTTTTTCCTCTCTCTCCTTTTTCCTACCTGAATCTGGAGATGGAGGTAATAAAAGTAACATCACTGAATGCTAAAGGACTGAATGTCCCAGTAAAACGCAGGATGATGCTGAAGGACTTAAGGAACTGGGGGACAGACGTGGCATACGTGCAAGAGACCCACTTTAGGGCAGGGGACCTACCATTTTTACAGAACAGATTCTTCCCATGCGTATAGGATGCGATGAATCAGGAGGCAAAATCTAAGGGAGTATCTATTCTGATCTCCAACCGAGTGGCCTGGACGCTACAAGATAAACATCTAGATCCCAATGGTAGGTTCCTTTACCTGAAAGGGAGTATAGGAGGTGTCAAAGTGACTCTGGCTACTATGTATGTACCAAACACGAATCAAGATGTATTTATTAGAAGAGCCCTAACAGAGCTGGGAGATTTTGCAGAGGGCAAATTAACTCTGGGGGGCGATTTTAACATCACGCTGGATCCCAGGCTCGACACGTCCTCTGGGACATCATCAATTCCAGGGAATATCAGAAGGGGGATATTAAGGAAACTACATGAAGCACAGCTGGTAGATGCCTGGAGGATTCTACACGTAGATGAAAAAGATTATACCTTCTTTTCCAACCCGCATCAGAGATACTCCCGAATAGATCTTTTTTTGATCCCCCACTACCTGATTACGTCAGTTATGGAGATAACAATTGGAAACATAACGTGGTCAGATCATGCACCGATTAGTTTGTGTCTCCCCCTCTCCAATGCGGTATTCACTCAAGATAGATGCTGGCGGATTAATGAAAGTCTGCTGCAAAACCCAGAGGTCAAAAAGGATGTGGCCAAGGAGATTGCGGTATACTTTCAGGGAGTGATCCAGGAATGGTGTGGGAGGCACACAAGACGGTTATCAGGGGTATCCTGATAAAACATGGATCATACCTGAAAAAAAAAACGGGAGAAACAGATCAGGGAAATATTACTGGAGATCCAGAGACTGGAACTCCAACATAAAAAAATACAACTACCTACAGTAGGAAGGGAACTAGGCCAATTAAGAAGACAGATCTCAGAGATTATGCGATTTAAAGCTAAAGCCACTATACAAAGAGGTAAGAAGGTGAATTATGAGTTGGGGGATAAATGCAGTAAACTACTCGCAGGGAAACTAAAGGAAAAGAACAGGGCAACATACGTACCGCAAATCAAAGGAAAAGGAGGACAGTTAGTAAAAAAACCAAGAGAAATAGCCCAGACATTTGGGGATTTTTATTTCTCATTATACAACCTGACGCCAGTAGATGACACACAGGGGGGGGTAAAAGAATATTTCTCCGTAGCAGGAATGCCTAGATTGCCATCGCCAGCCCGGGAATGCTTAGAGAGCCCTATCTCCACCGAGGAGGTAGGGGAAACTCTTAAAAAGGTTAAGTCCGGGAAATCTCCAGGCCCAGACGGTTTCCCAATAAGTTACTATAAAGAATTCTCCACGATACTAACAGGTCAGATGTCAAAACTTTACAATGGGTTGGGCTGTGCTGCGGCATTCCCCCTGGATTCACTTTTGGCCCATATTACCGTGATCCCTAAAGAAGGGAAGGACCCGGCAGAGTGTGGCAGCTACAGACCAATCTCATTGTTAAATGCAGATCTAAAACTCTTCTCAAAAATTATTGCTTCTAGACTTCAACCATGGATAACACAGCTAGTAGATCTAGACCAGGTAGGGTTTGTCCCTGGTCGGGAGGCCAGGGACAACACGATTAAAATTCTCAACCTGGTGCACTTTGCTGGAGAAAAAAAAAATCCCCTGTGTATTCCTGAATATTGATGCAGAAAAGGCGTTTGATAGGGTGAACTGGCAGTTCTTGGAAGAAGTACTGAGACAGGTGGGTTTGGGAGACCGGATGGTCAGATGGATCATGAGTGTCTACACGAACCCACGGGCCTCAGTAAGAGTAAACGGTGTACTATCATGTCCCTTCAAGTTTACGAACGGAACAAGGCAGGGATGCCCCCCATCGCCACTGTTGTTCGCTCTCTCATTGGAACCCCTATTAAACAAAATCCGTCAAAATCTGGACATCCAGGGATTACAGATGGGAGAGCGGACACATAAGGTAGCAGCATACGCAGATGACCTGCTCTTTTCAGTGACTAATCCCCACGTTTCACTCCCCAATCTAATAAGAGAAATTGAGACTTATGGAAGACTATCTAACCTGAAAATTAATAACACCAAATCAGAAGCAATGAGCATCGAGGTCCCAGGCCCAATGGGAGATGTACTAAAAAAGAACTTCAGGTTTAAATGGGAAAAGGCCTTAAAATACCTGGGGACATATATTTCATCGGATATAAAGAGTACCTATAAATTGAATTTCCCCCAATTATATAATGAAATAAGAGCACTCTTAGACAAATGGGGACACGGGTTGCACTCATGGTTTGGGAGAGGAAGCATAGTGAAAATGTGTATTCTACCAAAGGTGTTGTACTTGTTCCAGGCCTTGCCAATCTCCATCCCAGCAGTCTTTCTCCGACAGGTGAATACCTTGTTCATGAAGTTTATATGGGCAGGGAGGCGAGCTAGAATCAAAAGAGACTTACTGAGAATGCCAAAGACCTCGGGGGGATGGCAGTTCCAAATATAGTAAAATACTATAGAGCAACACACTTGACAAGGTTGGTAGATTGGTGCAGACATAGGGAGTGTAAACGCTGGGTAGAAATAGAGCAATACGTAAGTCTGATTCCACTTAATAGAGCACCGTGGTGCTATGAAGCACTCCCTGGGTTTCTTAGGAGACACCCTATAATAGGGACTACATTACAAATTTCAGCAAAAATTTGTAGAAACAAAAAATTTTCACCAGGTAAATCACCATTATTACCTATAATAGGAAACCTTAATTTCACACCAGGGATGGAGAGGGATACAGCCGAAAAGTTCAGAGAGAAAGGCCTCTGCCAGGCCTCAGATTTTGCGATATCGGGATCTTGGACCTCCATTGGGGAGCTAATGAGGGTCGGTGGCCCATTTGAGCTTAGGATGTGGCAAGCATTGCAGGTAAGCCATTTCCTGAGATCAATGGGCCATGCAACGTTATTCCAAAGGCAACTGACGGCGCTGGAGAGAAGTTGCAGCGGGGTGGAGCCACTCTCTAGAGTGGTATCCAAAATGTACGGGTTTCTAAACACACCCCCAGAGGAATTTGTGATGCCGAGCATCAGTAAGTGGGAGAGAGATCTGGGGAGAAGTTTCACCCCATCCCAGCACAGGCAAATAATCTTTCTGGCTCTCAACACCTCGATGTGCTCGAAAACCCAAGAAGCTAACTACAAGCTTCTCACCCAGTGGTACTACACCCCAGAAAGGCTACACAAATTTGACAACGAAGTAGAGGAAAACTGCTGGAGATTTGAGGAGGAGCAGGGAACGCTACTACACGTGTTTTGGTCGTGTCGAAAGGTTAGACAGTACTGGGAAGAGGTACGGAGAATTTCCCAAAAATGTATTGAAGATTTGATTCCAGGTGACCCTGCCTTCTTCTTGCTGCATGTATCACAGATTCTGGTGCAGAAGTACAAGAAGTCGGTAGTGTGTCATCTGGTCAATGCAGCAAGGGTGGGAATTACCCTGAGGTGGAGGGACTCGAGGCCCCCCTCTGTTGCAGGCTGGCTCAATCGGACCCAGGAGGTAGGAGCAATGGAAGACCTGGTTCTTTCCGCTCATAATAGTAGGACACAATATAAAGAAACCTGGTCAAGATGGAACCAATTTATCGGATCAGAGGAAGGGAAGAGGCTTCTAGTGGAGGAGTGGGGGGAGAAAAGGAAAGGAGAGAACCTAAGACTGTAAGTTTTGCAGTCTGGGCAGTGTTTTTTTTTTGGGGTGGGGGGTGAAGAGGGGGGTAATTTAAGAGAATAAAGAAAATAGAAAGGATAAATGTATAGATCAATATTAGGTATATGGGGAATTATAAGAAAGTGATAATCTGGTCTGTAAGTGTATTTTTACCAGCTAAAACTTGTTGTATTCTATTTTTTGAAAACTAAAATAAAAGATAAGTAAAAAAAAAAAAATAGTGAGTTTCCCCGTTGAAGTCAATGAAAACAAAAATAATTTGTTCTGCATTGACTTTAATGGCATGCAATACCGCATGCAGCCAGAGGTGGGGGGGGGGGACTGGAGAGCCTCGTAAACACTCAGAAAGGGCTCGAGGATACCTCGGCTGAACTCGGAAAACCTTGCAAACTGAGTATTTCGTGATTTTCCGAGCATTTCCAAACGGCTCCATTCGGCACTGCTCGGCTTCGGCGACCCCGCCCACCTCCGGCCAAACGCGGTATTGCACACCACTTTAGCCTGAATCCTGATCGTTTTGCGAGACAACACTCACAAACTGAGTTAGGTTTTTTAAAATATAGTGCTCGTATTGCGAAACGCTTGTTAACTGCGTTACTCGCAATCCAAGGTTCCACTGTATAAAGAATACCAAATGATATTCTATATGTATGGACCATATAGTGGAACCCCTTTTATATATAATGTTTTTTTTATCTACACTATATTGCCAAAAGTATTCGAATGTCTGCCTTTACATGCAGATGAACTTTAATGGCATCCCAGTCTTAGTCTGTAGGGTTCAATATTGAGTTGGCCCACCATTTGCAGCTATAACAGCTTCAACTCTTATGAGAAGGCTGTCTAAAAGGTTTAGGAGTGTGTTTATGGAATATTTGACCATTCTTCCAGAAGCACATTTGTGAGCTCAGGCACTGATGTTGGACAAGGGTACAGTGTTGCATGAGCAATTGTCATTCAAAGTGTGACAGCGCTGAAAGCTGAAAATTGGCCTGGGCAGGAAGGGGGTGAAAGTGCCTGGTATTGAAGTGGTTAAACCAAAAGGCTTCTTATTTGAATTTGTGTCCCTCGCCAAATTACAACTTGGAAACACTGACAGATCTGTAAGCTCTGTGACAAGATATTATTTGTCTGTACTCTTCTGTCATCTCTCTCAGTATTACCAGACACTGTTAAGACAGGCATCTGTTTCCAATAGTATCCAATGAATCTGCAAGGAGACATCCTGTGTCACCATTTCCTTGGTCACACAACATCCTTTAATACGATTACATTAAGTATCCTCTCCTCTGTATTTTCAATGACCCTCTGAGTTCATGGCCTCTTAACCAGGCCATAATGGTTGCATTAAGAAAGAATCAACTTCATATAATGGTTGGTCATACCGTCTTTAGATATTAAGAAATCCTTTTTTTTTTCTTTTCTTTTTACAATATTGTAAGAGAAGAGTTCTAAAGAAAAGGTTTTATTTTTGCCCAGAGCAAACAATTAGAGTTTTCATTTCATTGACGAAGAGCGGAATAAATAGCAGCAGGTGGCTGATTAGATGCTTTCAGGAATAAAAACACATTCATTTAGAATAGCATTTAGCCCAGGTTCACACTGGGCTGCAGGAGTGAAGCTGTGCGAGTTCAGCTGTACTTGCACGATTTCACTCCCGCTGGCAGTCCCGATTTCGGACGTGATTTAAGAGACATCTGTGCAGTTTTCTGCATAGATGTCAATGTAAATCACGGCCCGAAATCGCAAAAAAAGTACAGGAACTCATTTTTGAAATCGGTGCAGCACCGCAGATTAGGACGGTGCCATTGCCGAAATTTCCGGGATATGCCGCCAATTTGAGATGCGATTTGACATGTGAAATCGCATCTCAAATTGGACAAAATTTTACTCAGTGTGAACCTGGGCTCATACGTCAAGATGAGTTGTCCAACGCTGTGAACTGAACTTGCAGTGGCACTGTGAACTGAAATACTTATATTTTCAAGCAATTCAACAATTAGAGAACACCTATACTGAAAGAAATATGTGGTCTGTCTTCCTTCTAAAAAATGCTGGTTGTCAGTTTCAACACCTGCTTTCTTATTCTAGGCTAGTATAAGCATTAAAACCATTGGACTAGCCTGGCAGATTAGCCTGTTGGAAAAAGTCAGATGAGAGCTTTTGGTCGGGAATCCCAACCGTGTGTATGCTCCATCAGACTTTTTCCAATGGAAAAACTGCTGGAAAAAGATAGAGAGCAGGTTCTCTTTTTTTACCGTCAGGGAAAAATCCAATTGGAATTTCCTATCGTGTGTACAAATTCTGATGCGCAAAATTCCGACGCATGCCCGGAAACAAATTGACGCATTCTCAGAAGCATAGAACTTCATTTTCTCGGCTCGTCGTAGTCTTATACGTCACCGCGTTCTTGGCAGTCAAAAGTTAACCAAACTTTTGTGTGACCATGTGACCAAGGCAGGCTTGAGCGGAACTCCGTTGGAAAAACCATCCATTTTTTTTCCGACGGGAAAAGCGCTTGTGTGTACGGGGCATTACAGTTTTAGTTTAGAGGTAACAATGGCAGTCTACATACTGTATATTTTTCCAGCACAATTTTCCATTGCAATTAAGCTATACCTTGAATACAGTTGGACCCCTGCCTATTTTATCCACTTGACTTGACCTCTGGAAGATTTACCCCCTTTCATGACCAGACCATTTTTTGCAATATGGAATTGTGTTACTTCAACTGACAATCGCTCGGTCATGCAATGTTGTACCCAAATAATAATTTTTGCTATTTTTTTCCCCCCACAAATAGAGCTTTCTTTTGGTGGTATTTGATCACCAATGTGTTTTTTATTTATTACGCTATATGGAAAAAAGTCTGACAATTCAAAACAAAAAACAAACAAACAATGGGCTAGATTCAGGAACACTTACGACGGGCGTATCAGTAGATACGCCGTCGTAAGTCCTAATCTGAGCCAGTGCAACTTTAAGAGTATGCTCATAATGAGATACGCTTAAATGTTGCTAAGATACGACCGGCGTAAGTCACTTACACCTTCATATCTTAGTTGCATATTTACGCTGGACGCTAGGTGGCGTTCCCGTCTAAAATATGCAAATGAGATAGATACGGCGATCCCGAACGTACGCCCGTCCTGCGCATTTTTTTACGTCGTTTGCGTAAGCGTAAAACCCTAGGCGTAATGTTACCCCTGCTATATGAGGCGAAGCCAATGTTAAGTATGGACGGCATGCCGGCGTATTTTTTCACGTCGTTTACGTCGTTTGCGTAAAACGTTCGCGAATAGGGCTTTGCGTATTTGCGTGGTGTTTTGGGGCATGCGCACTGGGCTGGGTCTCAAAAACAATCACTTCCAATAAGTAGCCCAAGGAGAAAAGAAAGGGGATGCCGACATAGAGTAGTAACGTTTGAATAAAATTTAATAAAAAAAATTCATTGCACTTACAAATATCGAATCTTTAAAGGAGCATAAATAAGTTAGCCGGCCAGCTCTCACAGTTCGCCCGTCCTTCCGGATGGTCGCGAGGTTAAAAACAATGGTGACGTCAGCACGCCGTTCCTCCCTACACCGTTTCGTCCAATAGCAGACTTCTTCCAGGGGCCCACTGTTTTTGAGACCCAGCTGTTTGGGACTGAAATTGGAGATTCATACAGGAACCCACTTGGATATCTATTAAAGCAACCCAGCCAGACGTGTTGTTGATGCTCATAGATTTTATCCATCTGGTAAGCAGATTCTTAATAAGAGGTGGAGGTGGAGGCTCTCTTCTGTCCTGTAGAACCACCATTTTTTCTGGGACATTTCTCTGAACTCACTGAAATTGAGACTTACCCTGGAGTTGAATATTAACACCTTATGAACTTTTACAATATTGTCATTTACTTTCGTTTTGCTTCCTTTGATGTCATTTGTCATATACTGGAGCACTTGGTGTTGGTTCTTTATTTACACTTTTTCATATTAAGTATTCATTTTTTGTATTCAATGTTTATTTATTTTAATCATTTGTATCACATTCACTATTGATGTATTAATTCACGCAGCGCAGCATACCATATTTATTCCATATCTGCTATTGTGACTTGCAAACAGCACAACGGCACCCAAGACCAGACCTTAAACAAGGGAAACAGAGTGAAAGGAGTTTTTTATTGAAAACCCAGATTCCATCCTGACTACCCCATCAAACTCCAACATAACAGCCTCAGATGCAGGATATTTGAAAACACTGCTTCCTACAGTACCTACACACTGCAGTGTTTTAAGATGGCAGAGCTGAGTTATAAACACACCTCCCAGCACAGGCTTCCTCACCAAGACCTGAACTGCGGGGAAGCACCAGGTCGTACTCTGGTGTTTGAAATGTAAGACTATAGAAATTAAAATTTTAAGTACAATGTCTTTCTAACTGTATAGCCCTGTACACAAGATCGGTCAAACCGATGAGAACGGTCTGATGGATTTTTCCATCGGTAAACCGATGAAGCTGACTGGTAATCAGATCGTGACCGATCGTGTGTACGCCGCCTATATGTATTATTCAAACTTCAACTGGGTTTTAATTTAGGGATTTAAAAACCTATTACTGCATTATTGCAGTGGCAATAATCTCATACAGTGGAAACAAGCTAAGCTAATACATACTAACATCAGTTCCCTACTAGATTACTGGCGAGAGCGTGGAAAGTGGAAGTTGAAATGATAAAATACTGAGTGCTGAGAAGACCAGAAATGAGAAGGAATTGTAAAGGTTATAGAAAACCCTACTTAAAAGACAAGGCGAGTGGAGGCAGAGACTTAAAATATAACTAAAGATAATTTGTTTATTTATTTTTTTACGTTTTGGATGGAGTGAAGAGGGATTAGAACACCTGTCAGTTTTTATTGCGGTCTCTGTTCCCATTAGGGTGAATCACCCTATTTTTTGTCCTGTTTACCATTATCATTGAAAATGATTGGGAAGTTAAAAAAAAACAGTAAAGGAAAAATCTTCCAAATGGGACACTAATTATGGTGACCCTGGTGAAACCCTAGGATTTCCTCACTTTGGAGGGATTTCTCTCACTTCCTGTTTTGGGACAGGAAATGAAGGAGAATTTCCCCTATGGGATTCAGAGGCGGGGAGTCGACAGGGGTTAAAACCCTTCCTTATGCTATCCAAAAAAAAAAAAGGTTTTGCACGCAATTTGGATTCATTAGCATATTTATATATTCTAACTTAACCTCTAACCCTAACAAGCTGGGACTCTCATAGGACTTGTGTTCAATGGAACTATCCCTGAGTCGGCTTCCACAGACTTCACTTACTGTACCTTTTTCCTTTTCAGCTCTCATGCTCTCCAACCTTTCCTCCCTCTCCACACCTCACTGTTTACTCATTAATTGTTAAGCATTTTTTCTATACACTGCTACATGTTATCACTGCTGTTTTAAGGTGCAAGAACACTGATTTTTTTTGATATTCAAAAAACATCCTTATATTGTAGATTCTCCTCTTGGTTCTCCTATGTAAAGCAAAAAGGTAATAAGGATACAGGCTACACCTCTTCTAGACATTTATATCATTTATAAAATGTTGTCCCTGGTTAGAACATACCTCACCTTGATTTTAGTATTAAGGATAATTCCGTGCTTGTAGATTAGGAGGTGTGATGCAGATATCTTGGGATGGTGGGAATGGGATGCAATTGTCTTGGGATGGTAGGATACAGACGTCTTTTGCCACACTTGGTATTCAATGTCCCCGTTTGTATCTTTTGAACCTGTGTATCTTAGATAAAGATACATTCAAAGCAAAGAAGCTGCTTTCAATTTTGTTAAATTTGATTTCTAGGAAAATTAAATCTAAAGTCATTAAAAAAAGAAGTTTATATTACTAACTGTTAACATTTTAAATCTAATAACACCACAAAAGAGAGAAAGAGCTTAGGGTACTACTCCCAAACTTAAATTAAACCATGAAATGTTTAGCCTAAAAAATTAAGATAAAAAAATGTATAAAGTAATAAAAAGCAAAACTTTATTGGCCAATTATCTCCTAGACAACCTTTCAGGACAAAACCTCTAAAACATTTAAAATAAAGAAACAGCATTAGCCCTAGATGACCATTAAGTACCAACTATAATGAATATACATACTTTAACCTCTGGATAATAGATCATTAATATCAAACACAGAAATTGTCAAGTCAGATACACCTCTAAAGTCCCACTGCACATTGTAGCAAATAAATGATCCATTCTTCCCTTAATGATGAGTGTAGGAAGCAATAAATAAAGCTGCCATGGTAATAAGGTCAACAGATACATTATCCTTGTAACTGAGCATTAAATAAGCACAGATAGGGGAATTCAAGGAAATAACTTATGGGGGACCAGCTCCAGAAGGCTAAAGAGTCAATATGGTAATCTTCTGAGGGCTGGCATTTATTAAACCGTCCTTACGAAGATGCAGTGTATTTGCAAATCATGGCTGATTTATGTACTGGATAAGCTTATAGAGGAATGACCATTAATAATGTAGTACACAGTTGTCAGCAATGATCACTATCCAAAATTGGCTGATGTTTTTAAATATTCCGAAATTAAATTTCATGGCTATCCACTGTTTTTTTATTACAAGCCAGCCAAACTCAAATGTTCAAAAGAGGATGAAGCACACTTCATTTTTTTAAAACATCAGACTGTTAAGTAATATAGGTGACCACATCAGAAAAGGAAGTCCAGTCACAGTAGAAGTTCAACATTGGATGGGTGATCTGTCTATCAAAGTTTCCCAGACAAGGGGGGAGGGGCTGTATGACGCACACGGCATTGGCAGGGAAGAATGCTCCTCTCCTATCCAGCAAAGGTTGGCTACAATAGTGGTGTGGGGGGACTCTGGCTGCTACAATAGTGTGGAGGGGGGGACTCTGGCTGCTGCAATAGTGTGGAGGGGGGACTCTAGCTTCTACAATAGTGTGGAGGGGGGGACTCTGGCTGCTGCAATAGTGTGGAGGGGACGGACGGACTCTGGCTGCTGCAATAGTGTGGAGGAGGGGACTCTAGCTTCTACAATAGTGTGGAGGGGGGGACTCTGGCTGCTGCAATAGTGTGGAGGGGACGGACGGACTCTGGCTGCTGCAATAGTGTGGAGGGGGGACGGACGGATGGACTTTGGCTGCTGCAATAGTGTGGAGGGGGGACGGATTCTGGCTGCTGAAATAGTGTGGAGAGGGGGGGGACTCTGGCTTCTGCAATAGTGATGTGGGGGGACTCTGGCTGCTGCTATAGTGTGGGGGGGGACTCTGGCTGAAATAGTGTCTGGGGGGGGACTCTGGCTGCAATAGTGTGGGGGGGGGGGGCTCTGGCTGCAATAGTGTGGGGGGGGGGACTCTGGCTGCAATAGTGTGGGGGGGACTCTGGCTGCAATAGTGTGGGGGGGACTCTGGATGAAATAGTGTGGGGGGGGGGGACTCTGGCTGCAATAGTGTGGGGGGGACTCTGGCTGCAATAGTGTGGGGGGGGACTCTGGATAAAATAGTGTGGGGGGGGGAACTCTGGCTGCAATAGTGTGGGGGGGACTCTGGCTGCAATAGTGTGGGGGGGGACTCTGGCTGAAATAGTGTCTGGGGGGGGGACTCTGGCTGCAATAGTGTGGGGGGGGGGGGCTCTGGCTGCAATAGTGTGGGGGGGGGGACTCTGGCTGCAATAGTGTGGGGGGGACTCTGGCTGCAATAGTGTGGGGGGGACTCTGGATGAAATAGTGTGGGGGGGAACTCTGGCTGCAATAGTGTGGGGGGGGACTCTGGCTGCAATAGTGTGGGGGGGGGACTCTGGCTGCAATAGTGTGGGGGGGGGGGGACTCTGGCTGCAATAGTGTGGGGGGGGGTGGACTCTGGCTGCAATAGTGTGGGGGGGGGACTCTGGCTGCAATAGTGTGGGGGGGGGGGGGGGTGGGACTCTGGCTGCAATTGTGTGGGGGGGGGACTCTGGCTGCAATAGTGTGGGGGGGGACTCTCTGGCTGCAATAGTGTGGGGGGGGAGTGGGGGGGGGACTCTGGCTGCAATAGTGTGGGGGGGGAATAGGGTGGGGGGGGGACTCTGGCTGCAATAGTGTGGGGGGGACTCTGGCTGCAATAGTATGGGGGGGGGACTCTAGCTGCAATAGTGTGGGGGGGACTCTGGCTGCAAAGTGGGGGACATTTTGCTTCACTGGGGACACATGCTGCATTGGTAGACATGGGCAGGCTGCATTTTTGGGCACGGATGAAGTTGTTGTTAATATTTATTTTTATAGGTTAATTCTGCATAAAACATTTAAGTGTCATTTCATGACATTTATGAGGGTGTGTCTAGGGGCAGGATTAGGGGGCGGGGCATGGTAGGGGTTGGGGGGGGGGCAACTGGTGGCGAGTCTGCCTTGAGGCCTGGCTAGTAGCTCAGGACTTGAAATTTTGAGCCATGTTATAATGCATAATGTACCACAGGAGAATTCATAGTATTAGTGCTTCACTGAAGTTCAAAAGTCACTGCAGACAAAGTCAAGCAAACCCATCAAGATGGCATAGAAATGCATAGGCATATCACAAAGCAAAATCCAGCCAGCTCACAAAACGTGACAAGACAACTAATATAAACTTAATGAAAACGCTAATTAAAGAAAGTTCAAGCATCATAAAGCTGTATTAAACTCCAAAACAATAATGTAATATATTACAGATTACCAAATCTTACATGTGGTGGCTGCATTCGTTTTATTTTTTTACATTTTTTCCCACCTGTATTTTCACCTGATGATCCAGCCAGTAACACACTTTGTGTGTCTTCATTTTATATTAAGTTGTAGAGCAAACACCTTTGGACAGCAGCATTTGTCAGTCTGAGGAGAGGGTAGTGTTTTGATGGACTTGACTAACAAATTGAAGCTGGACTCCAGCTAACACTTTTTAAGCACCTACAGCAACATTTTGTTTTCTTTTTGGCATAAAGGTTTTACATTAATGAATAAACGCTGACTATTGCAAGCATCCCTATCAGTGGCAAATGGTTTGTCCCAACCCGATAACTGCTGCTTTGTCTGGACAGCTTGTTCTGTTAAAGCAGTGTTTCTCAATTCCAGTCCTGAAGGCCCCCCCAACAGGTCAGGTTTTCAGGATTTCCATTATTTTGCACAGGTGATTTGATCAGTTTCACTGCCTTAGTAATTCCCACAGCCTTTTCATCTGAGGGAAATCCTGAAAACATGACCTATTGGGGGGGGCGTGAGGACTGGAATTGAGAAACACCGTGTTAAAGTAAGTTGAAAACCAAAAGACTTATGCCACGTACACACGGTTGGAATTTCAGACAAGAAAAGTTCGATGTGAGTTTTTGGTCGGAAATTCCGACCGTGTGTAGGCCCCATCTGACTTGTTCTGTCGGAAATTTGAGAGCTGGTTCAAAATTTTTCGAACGGGAAAAGTTCTTGTCGTAAATTCCGATCGCCTGTATGCAATTCCGATTCCGATGCGCAAAAAAACACACACATTCTCGTAATTTGACGCATGCTCGGAATCATTAAATGGGAATTCCTTCAGGTTACCAACCACTGGGGAGGGAGGCACATCACTGACTTCTCCACTGTCGGAGAACCCTCCACCATGACAGGTAGCATGCTTTATGAGCATCTGCAATGTACGTTGCATTAGTTCTTGGTTACCCATAGCAACGCGTGGCATCCTTCCAGATATGAACCTGATCAAAATTCTCTGCCGCCGTGATGACCTTTTGAACACAGAATTCATATACAGTAAAACCTTGGCTTAGGAGTAACTTGGTTTGAGAGCATTTTGTAAGACAAGCTAATTTTTTTATAAAATCTGGACGTGATATACAAGCGATGTCTTTATATAAGTGTAGCGTCATGTCACAACTGAGTATAAAAGAGAAGAGAGGCGCCTTTAAGTGTAGCAGAATGGTTACATTTAATGAAGGTACAACATTTGGAAACTCACATGGTTGATGATTAAAAGAGGCACATCTATGCAGGCATCCGGGTAAAGCTTTCCACCATTCTCTGCACCACTATTGATGTCGTCCCTTTCCCTGAGCGGTTCAAGCCTCGCTTTCAGATCGCTCTGCTGCAGGGTAGTCTTCCCGCATCATAAAGCCGTCGGAATTCCAATGTGAATTTGGTCGGACAAAGGTCCAATCGTGTGTACAGGGCATTAGATGCTCTGTAACCTTCAGTAGTGTGGTTTGTTCACAAATGCCCTGTTTCATCTCTGTTGGACTTATGTACAGATCTTTTTGATTCTCTGTATTATCTCTTCTAAAATTCAATAAAACTTATTGAAATTAAAAATACATACAGTACCTGAATAAATATATATTTTTAAACAAGAGTTTAGTGTCCCTTTAGGGTAGAAAGTAAAGTTACATTGTTTCCTTGTTGAACGAACTAGGTAGCACAACTGCTAGTTCATGTGTAAAACGAGAATTGATTTTAGCCATTAAACTTCTCAAGAGCTGTACAGTTCACTGAAAGAAAGGTTTTTTGAGCAGCATGAAACACTATGAAAAGCTTCAGCAGCACATACAGAGGAGAAATTACACTGTCACAGAGTGACCTCCTCAGCAGCCAACGATTCACTTATTCCAGTATATTTTAAGTGGAATGAGGGGGCTGGGAGACCCTGGAAATACCAGCGGATGGATGGGAGCTAAGCCAGAGCAGGGGTAAATTAAAAAGTGCACCTGTTTTTTTATATATATATATATATCATAGGCGTGCGCAGCCTATTGCATTAGGTGTGCACCATCAAACCAAAGGTCAAACACACACGTGCGTCTGTGTGTGTGTATATATACACCTTAAGAATTTCAATTGATCAGGATGCTGGTATGGGTTATGGTGATGATTAGGGCACTAATATGGGGGTATGGCAGTGATCAGGATGATGATATGGCATTGATCATGGCACTGGTGTGGAGTATAGATATGGGTATGGTGGTGATCAGGATGTTGGTATGGGGCATAACGGTGATCAGGATGTTGGTACGCTTGGACGGATGTATAGCGGTGATCAAGATGCTGGTATGACAGTGATCAGGGTGCTGGTGTGGTGATTATGAAATATTATGAAATATGAAACTGCTGCCCTACTCAGTGCTGTGTCTCTCTCTCTCTCTCTCTCTCTCTCTCTCTCTCTCTCGCTCTCTCACTCATGACTCATCTCTCTCACCTCGATCTAGTTAGCAAGCTGCCCTGCTCAGTGCTGTCTCTCCCTCTCTCACTCACCTCAATCTGGCAGGCTCCCCTGAAGCCGCTTGCCTGCCGCTATTCAAGATGTCTAGGCAGTGGCGTCTCCAGCTTTCATATTTAGGGGGACACATGGGGGGACAGGGACAAAAGTAGGGGGGCCAATTATAAAACTATATATATATATATATATATCTCAAGAATAGAATGCACTCCAGAGTTCTTGTTAGAAGCATACATGCTCATTAATGCAGCCTATCAGTGCCCATTAGTGCCTCCTATCAGTGCCCATTAGTGCTTTTTTTTTTTAAACCCTGCATAATAAAGGAATAATGTGTTACTTTGCAGCACATACTACCACATTATGAAATACTTACCTTAGAACAAAGCCCTCCAGTGCTGTGATGTCACCACTGACAGTCTCCTCCATCTTCACCTGGTCTTCCCGTCAGGTTCATGTCCTCCAGCTGTCTGATTGGCCGTGCTGGGTTGATGTCACTCCACCGCGCACAAAGCTGTGAAGTGATGGCACGGATATACCGTTCCTTCAGAGTGCATGTGCCGGTGTCGTCACCGCCAGCATGCAGCGTGAATATCTCCTAAAACATGCAGGTTTAGGAGATATTCACTGTACCTACAGGTAAGCCTTATTATAGGCTTACCTGTAGGTACAAGTGCCAAAAAAGGGTTTACTTCCACTTTAAGGGCTGCAAAGAAGCCAGAGAGCCATTAAAATAATCAGTCATACTTTGTCCCATGCCAACACCAGAAGCTCTCCCAGACCACTTCCTCGTTTGCACCACAAACAACTCCTCTTCTCATATCAATCTGCCAATGATGACAGCCCTGAGTCCCAGCAGGCTACTATAGTCTAAATGTCAGGGGATGCAAGATTGCTCTGCAGACCACAGATAGATTCCTGACACCCTCCACCATTGCTTATTAGCTAGAAAAAGTGAAATACTGCCTCTCACAATGGTGCATGGGTGCACTGGCGTAGCGGGGGGGGGCAGGGGGGGCTGTCGCATCGGGCGAAAAATGGGGGGGGGGCGAATCCATCCACCGGCTCCGCGGAGCGCTCCGGAGCCTCGGCCTAGGAAAGTCCCCGGCTTCGGCCTAGCTCCGGAGCGGCGGCCATCTTGGTACACCCGGCGGCGTCCCTCCTCTCTGTTCACACCCACAGAGGAGGAGGAGCCCGCGCTTGAGGGAAACAACACACGCCGCTGTCTGAGGTCTGAGGTCTGCACTACTGGGGGTTATTGTCAGAGGTCTGCACTACTGGGGGTTATTGTCAGAGGTCTGCACTACTGGGGGTTATTGTCAGAGGTCTGCACTACTGGGGGTTATTGTCAGAGGTCTGCACTACTGGGGGTTACTGTCTGAGGTCTGCACTATTATGGGGGTTACTGTCTGAGGTCTGCACTATTATGGGGGTTACTGTCTGAGGTCTGCACTACTGGGGGTTATTGTCTGAGGTCTGCACTATTGTGGGGGTTACTGTCTGAGGTCTGCACTACTGGGGGTTATTGTCTGAGGTCTGCACCATTATGGGGTTTACTGTCTGAGGTCTGCACTACTGGGGTTTACTGTCTGAGGTCTGCACTATGTCTGAGGTCTGTTAAATAGGGGGTCTGTGATTGTGGGGGGTCTATCTGTGATTGGGGGATCCATCTGTGATTGGGGGGATCAGTCTGTGATGAGAGGTCTGTTATTTAGGGGGTCAGTCTGTGATGGGGGATCTGTGATTGTGGGGGGGTCAGTCTGTGATGGGGGATCTGTGATTGTGGGGGGGGGGGTTCAGTCTATGATGGGGGATCTGTGGTTGTGGGGGGGGGGGTCAGTCTGTTAATCCCTTACAGTAAGGGGTTAAATGATTAATCCTTCAATAATTTACCCCTTACATGCTGAAAGCCCTGAGAGGGATACATTACAGATCCTTATAACCAGAGTGGATGATTATACAAGGGGGGCGAAAAAAAATTCTGCCCCGGGCGCCCATAACTCTGGTTACGCCACTGCATGGGTGTTGCTAGGATTGTGAAATACCTAGGGAACACAAAAATAAAATAAAAATTAAAGCACTTAGCATACCACGGTTCATAGTGGGCATGCAGAGATAACACCCGACAGTGGGAGTGGCCTAAGAGAAATAGGCTAAATAGAATCTGATAAATGTGCATAGAAACTAAAGTGCTTAGTGGTAATTCACTAAAAGATTTAAAAAAATATGATAACAACATGGAGAACACAGCACACTGCATTACGTGTGAATGAACAAACAGTTTGAGAAATACCTAAATATTAAATATATGTGCTGATTCGTGCCGATTGCATTCTGTGCAAAACTTATTAAAGTGTTAAGTGCAAACAAAGTGATGCATACATAACTAAAAAAAAAAAGTGAATAAAGTTGAAACCATCAGATTAAATTTATGTATGCATTACAAACAAAAGCGGATCTCCTGATGGCTATTAGCTGCCATTTTCATTGTTCCTCCACCAAAAAAAAAGTGACATGTGCAATAAAACAAAAGTTCACCTGTATATTTAAGATCTTTACACCCACTTTGGTGCGCCGCCACCACCACTTCTGTGAGCATACAGGGCGCTACCAGAGGCTGCTGCCACAATTCATAGGCCCAAACACACTTAATTGTAATCCGGCAGCACCATCCCACTCTGACTGGCTCCAAATGAAAAAACTACATTACAATTTTCAAAGGTTTGCCAACTGACATCATCACATTGTAGCTGCAGTCATAATGTATGCATGGAAAATAAATTCTACCATAGTGCATAAACCCTTTCAAAGATTATTTATTTGAAAGTTCAAGTATTACACTTTCAGATTTCAGTACAAACAAAGGGCCAATGCCCTCACCTATAACTGGCCTTTGCAGCAAGGAGCACATGGAAGCACATGGAAGGGCAACGCATGCAAAACAAAACCAAAGATATTCCCAGATCAACTTACTGACCAGCCTGCTAACCAATCAAATTATTCTGTCTAACAGTGTGCGTTTAAAAGCCGGGGTTTAGTCAGCACACATTTGCATGCGTAAGCTACAGAGCCGATCAAGGCATCCTATTTTCTGTAGTCCTAGCTCTAAATTTTGAGAGCCTCCACAGAAGCTTCCAACCAGTAATAAGCTTACACCACAGACAATCCACAAAGTGCACACCACTCTACCCCTCCGCTAAAGCCTGCTGTCAGCTGATGTCACAGAGCTGGTTCAGGCTCTGCAGATATAATAACCAGTGGTTCAGGTGACAATAAACCCATGGCTCAAATGCCTACTTTTTTGCCTCCTTACTGCAAATGTACTGAGCCCTTACATTGGTGGTATATGTATTTAGTGGCATATATATTTATCAGATTAGTTAAAAAAAAACTTTATGGTAACATGATGAGGGAGAGGGAAAGTTCACTTTACTTCTATTGAGATTGACACCAAACCAAGGCTCAATCACACTAGTGGTTAAGGGGTTGGAAAATTCTTTAATTGAGACACATTTTTACCACCCCTAACTCCTACCCTTTTAGCTGCATGGGCAGCAGTTGAAGTTGTTCACATGCTGTGATTTGGATGTTTTTTGTCATGGTGGGAACATGTGGCTTCTGGCAGGAGCTACCACCCACTGAACACAGCCCATTCAAGTGAACAGAGATGCTCTGCAATGCACACAGTTGTGGTGCACTAGTGTGGGGTTCAAAGAGATAAAGCAGGCGGGGAGGAGGTGATATAACACCTTCTCATCACCTGTCTAATGTTTTCTAAAGAGCAATCTAAATGTTGATTGCTCTTCAGAGGGCAAAACAAAGTGTGAATGAGCCAAATGGGTTAAAGATGGCGCTAGCAGAGACAGGAAAGGGACAGAATGCACAGATCTCATGGATTTGTTTCTCCCTATCACAGAAGTCTCTGTAATAAACATGATTCTTGCTGATATACATCAATGTATGAGGTGTGTGTGTTCTGTTGTCTGATGCTGATGATCTAGCAGTCTGATAATTACACCATATATAACTTATAAGAGTATGTCTTCCCCTTGTCCTGTCCCCCTCTGGAGAACACTGCTGTCTGTCTGTACTAAACGCCAACGCCAACCTATCACTCTACAAGCTGCTGCACAACCTTCTTCTCCCCTCCATGAAGAATACATTAGAAAACGACTCACATGGGAGTTGGAGAGCTGGGAGGTCTTCCTTCTTCTTTTTCCTCTGGAGCTGCCTGAAATCAAAACAAGGCGGCAGCAGAAGTTGGAGGGATTGTAGCAAAGGCACAGCATGATTGGATAATAGCAGGTGCTTCCAGGATCCCTCCCCCTTATGCTGCACGGGGCACAGGAATGAGAACCTGTAGCCTGACATGCTGTTTGCCAATCTCTGGACACGCAGGGGCAGGCTGAGGGGCGGCAGTGTCGCTGGTAGCAGCACACCCAAATATCTTTCAGAGGCAGCTGCTGAAGGGGTGCTATATGTGAAATTATGGGGGAGCTACAGAATCCACCTGGCGCCCCCCTGTATCAGTGTTCATTAGTGCCTCCTTTTAGTGTATCCTAACAGTGCTCATGTCATGAATGCCGTCTGCCTTCCAGCAGGGATCTGAGCTGAGAGCATCTCTCTCATGGAACAGCTCAGAGCACAAGAGCCGGCATTGATAGCGCTCTCTTCCCTCCTTCCTCTCTCGCCGATCTGCTCTCTCTTCCCTCTTCTGTGTGTGTACTGTGGGAAGTGTGAGCTTGTTAGCTTCACACTTGACTTCCCTTGAAGCACACACAGGAGAGGGGAGAGAGAGCAGATCGGCTGTGTCTCCTCTCTCATCATTTCGTGCGAGACAGGAAGGAGAGGAGAGAGAGCCGGCTCTGACATCACTGGTTGCTAGATGCGAGGCGGCTGTAGCAACCAGTGGCCCAGTCCTCCCACTCGCAGCCCACAGCTGTTTTTGCCAGCCGGACCCGACTGCCTGCAGGTACAGTACATGTTGCAGGCAGTCAGCAAGACAAAAGATGTCAAACAAAAGACACACCACAGGGATGATTAGGGTGTGCCTGGGCACGCCTATGTTTGATTTTATTATTATTATTATTATACAGGATTTATGTAGCACCAACAGTTTGCATAGCGCTTTACATCAGGGAAGACAGTACATTCACAATACAAATCAATACAGGAGGGATCAGAGGGCCCTGCTCGTAAGAGCTTACAATCTAGAAGGGAGGGTCAGGTGGAACAAAGGGTAGTTAGCTGTGGGGGATGATCAGATGGACTAAAATGAAAAATGCAGTTTCTAGGTGTGGGAAGGGTAGGCTTCTCTGAAGAGGAGGGTTTTCAGGGATCCTCTAAAAGCTAATAGATTTTAAATGAGTTTGCTTCTGAAAGTGAGTATTAAAGGGGGAACCTTCAGTTGGTGACATTTTTCTAATGTCATAGGGGCTACAATCTGCAAATATTTGTTATTATTAATCTTAATTATTAGAGTGGCATGGGACTACATGTACTCGGTCCTGGATGCCTTGGGTCTAGGGGCCAAGATGAAAGCCTATATTCAAGCCATATACAGGAGACTGAGGGCCAGGGTCAGGGTCAATGGTCACTTGTCGGAGGCCTTCCCTATCCATAATGGTACCAGACAGGGATGCCCTCTTTCCCCCATCTTGTATATTCTAACGTTGGAACCTCTGCTACGGTGCATACGAGCACACCCGGACATAACAGGTATTAAAGTTCATCAGAAAGAATATAAGGTAGCGGCTTTTGCTGATGATGTATTGCTCTTTCTCTCATCCCCATTGGTTTCCTTGCCCAACCTGATGCGTACTCTTGAACAATTCCAGATTATTTCTCATTTAAAAATGAATTACTCTAAATCATTCGCTCTGAACGTGTCGCTGCCACCTTCGATGGTCAGTCTGTGTCAGGAGAACTTCCCCTTCCCATGGAAGCCAGATGACATTACCTATCTGGGCATTAAGCTACCGACCAACTTAGCGGATCTCTACGATAAGAATTTCCTGAGCGAGTTGAAGGCTGTACAGCAAGATCTGCTTAGATGGGATGTTCCCACGATTTCATGGTTCGGTCGAGCCTCTATCTTAAAAATGATGGTCCTCCCCCGAATACTGTACAAGATGCAGACACTGCTGATTTCTCTGCCGCCCTCCTTCTTTGCGACATACAAGAGGATAGGGAGTAAGTTTCTGTGGGGGTCTAAACGACCGAGAATCAGCTGGTCGAAATTAGTGCTCCCGAAATTAGATGGGGGTATTGGCCTCCCAGACGTGCAGTGGTACTATTGGGCCACGCACTTGACGAGAGTAGTGGACTGGAAAGTACACGCTCGGCACAAGAGTTGGGTACTTTTGGAGAACATGGTCACTGGGTCAGATCTGGGCAAGATGCCTTGGTTTTCCAGGACACATTGGGCGCCTGGTGTTCAATCCCACCCTTTGGTTGGGGCAACCCTGGCGGCCTTTGTGAGGACCTGTGGAGCACATTCAATCTCGGCGATGGAATGTGGCATTACTCTCCTTAGAGGGAACCCCGACTTTCAACCAGGAATGGAAAGATCTTACCTGATGGACTTGGAAATGCTGGCCAAACACTTCTTCTCTAGGGGTAGATTTTGCTCCATAAGAGAATTGTCCTCGATGTCTCGGACTGGAGACTTTCCCCTGATGCCCTACCTTCAGATACAGCATTTTTTAGACAACCCTAAGGTCAGAGAAGGCTTTATGAGGCAGACCACGGCATTTGAATCTGTATGCATGGGCACGGCTCCCCAGAGACATGTAATCTCGGTATTGTATGCGTCCATGTTCGCAAAACCCTCTGCGGCCATGCAGAAGGAGCAGACCTTTTGGGAAAACAAGCTGGGCAGACAGATTGATGCAAAGAGCTGGGAACGGGTTCACTGGTACACACAAAGGTTCGCTTAATGTGAACACCCAGGAGAACGGGTACAAGATCAGGACTCGATGGTACAGGACCCCGGATCTTATCCATAAATTCTTTCCGTCAGTGTCGGACCAGTGCTGGAGATGTGGACAGGCTCTTTTCTCCACATCTGGTGGGAGTGCCCGATTATCCAACCTTACTGGAGGGAGGTTCACAAAGTGACGACTGAGGTATCCTCACTACCCCTGGATTTTTCCCCAGAACAATACCTCCTCCATCTTGCAAAAATTTCCAAGAAGCGATACAGTGGATCAGTGGCGTTGCACATGATTAACGCAGCCAGGCTTTGCATACCTGTCCACTGGAGAGCCGTGGTGCCACCATCTATTAAGGAATGGGTGACACGCATTAACCACATTGCAGCGATAGAGGAGCTGATATACAGCGCACAAGATAGAATTTCCAGATTTACATATATCTGGGAAGATTGGCTTAAGTTTCGAGATTCTACGGCTTACCGTGAGCTGACACAGTCTGTTGGCTAAACGTGACCTTGTTGCACAGTCCGGGGATAAGTTGATGGTATGTTTGGCCTGCACTGATACCCAAGTGTAAAAGCCGGAGAGGGTAGTTGGTGGTTCTCCCACCCCCTCTCCCGAATACGGGCACTAAGAATTCCTGGCAATGATTGACATGGCTGCATATATGGGTGACATGGCTGCATATATGGGTGACATGGCTGCATTTGTGGGGGACATGGCTGTATTTGTGGGGGACATTTAAAAAAAGTATCGGTATTCGGGATCGGTGACTACTTGAAAAAAAGTATCGGTACTTGTACTCGGTCCTAAAAAAGTGGTATCGGGACAACCCTAGTTCTGACCCCATCGGATTTTGGACTGATGGTGTGTACGCACATCAGACCATCAGGCCATCAGTCTGTGAACCGATGAAAACAGTTCGTCCGATCAGTTTCATCGGTTTGGTCTGATCGTGTGTACATGGCACACTCTATCTATCTATCTATCTATCATCGGCTACATTAGGTCTATTACCGTTTCAGGGATGCACCGTAGTAGTAGGTTCCCTCAATGTGCTCTGTTCTTGAAGTTCTCCAGCTTTGTTTAAACTACCGTATATACTCGAGTATAAGCTGACCCGAATATAAGCTATAAGCCGAGGCACCTAATTTTACCACAAAATACTGGGAAAACTTATTAACTCGAGTATAAGCCTAGGATGTCCATCTGCATGCCTCACTGTGCCTCACTTTGCCTCACTGTGTCCATGTGCATGCCTCACTGTGCCGGTGCCTCACTGTGCCCATGCCTCACTGTGTTCATGACTAGACTGACGTTTAACATGGGAGTCTATGGAAGGGGTGCCCGGCTTTGAAAAATCGTTGCTCGCCATCCGTATGTAGAAGAGAAATGGGGCTACATGTGTGCCTAGTTTGGGGCCCAGGGGACCTACAGCTGGCCACTACCAGGTCCCCAAATCCGGGAGATCGGGCGCAAAAAGGTGACTCTAGTATAAGCCAAGGGGGGCATTTTTAGCACAAAAAAATTGCTGAAAAACTCTGCTTATACTCGAGTATATACGGTAAGTTAAACTCTAGTGGGATGCCCCCATGGCATCATCTAAATATTTTTTCCAGATTCTCTATGCTTTTGTCCATTTTCCATATCTCCTTCAAGAGGTTAGATATGTGTTTATCAGGTGTTTCTAATGCTCTCTGTAGAATAATCTAATATATATGGAGTACATCTTGGAGAGATGCTCTCTACTGTACTGGTGTTGGAGCTGGTTTGCTGTTTTCTCTTTGAGAGTTGGGTCCTCTAAGAAGGCCTAAAAGAATAATGTGAGAGCTCTTTGATTTTAGTGACATTTTGAAGAATAGGCTTTTGATGTTCCTGAAGCTGGAAAACTGGTGTGAGACATTTGATGAAACACAAAGATGCACACATTATCATTGACTACAATGTCATGAATCTAATTTTATGCACAAATTAGTGCACGCATATACAGTATAACTAATGGTAACTGTGTGACTATGTAACCAATAGTAAAATGTGCCATTTTACAACTCTGCTCCAAGCTACATCATCAATCTTGTCTCAATATATTACCCAAAAAGTCCTCTCCACCCCAACTAAAACCCCCTGTTCCTCCTCCTTAGCTCCCTTGTCTCCTCCTCCCATGTGTGTCTCCAGGACATCTCTAGAGCCTCTCCCATCCTCTGGAAACCCCTACCACAACCTGTCTAACCATCTCCTATTCTGTCCACATTTAGACGATTCCTGGAAACTCATATCTTCCCACCTTCACCTAACAACTGAATCTTTGAATTCTCCCATCAGCTCCTCTCCCACAGTTATTACCTTTTGTTCAACTTGTCCCTCCTTATTGTAAGTTCTCAGGATCAGGGCCCTCCTAACCATCTTGTATTTAATTGTATTATACCTGTACTGGCTACCTTTATAACATACACAGTAACATGCTGTGTAAAGCTATTGGTGCTATATAAATCTTGTATAATAATCATTTATAAAACAATCAAAAACAAGTGTTGCTAGCATTTTAATATTCTTATTTCTACAATACATCTACAAATTTGCTCCTACAATGTACATTATGTACCACCCACTTGTGTTTATTTGTGTAAATGATTCATGTCTATACTGGTTTATGTAGCATTCTTTTGTTTACAATGTTTAAATACTACATTTTTCTTAGCCACCATTCTTTGCTAATGTTCACATCAATGTCCACTTAGCAGAACCATCCACTAGGTAGAAGTATTATGTACACCTTTTAAAATGGCCTGATCTTTTTCCTACACTCTCTGAATCTACACAAGTCAGAGACACAGATTCAACAGTAAAGTGGAAAGAGTTACTGACATCCACAATGCTTGTCAAGGTGTTTTTGATCATGTTCTAAGTGGTTATGAGAGCACTATTGCACCGCAAAATGTTCACATTAGTGCTCTTCAATGCTTTTATATCCGGGTTAGCCTACTGACATGACCCTATGTGACTGGCCATGATACAGACCATACATTTGCATGAGAAAATGGGTAGGCATGAACAGAAGCTTAGGGTGATAATTTATTCTCACTAATGTGCTACAAAACAGAAATCAATATTACAAAAGTATTACTATTAAATCAAATGTATTTGAAAATAAAGCTTAATTCTAAAAGTGTACACACCTCAAAGTCATTGCTGGGCAAACTGTTCCTCATTTATACAGAAAGAGGACACTTGACTTTGAATGCACATCTTGAAAGAAATATGAACTGCCAAAAATAAACAAACAGATTGCATCAAGACTTCAGTGATGAAGATTGATGTACATTTTATACTTGGTTACATAGCATTTTAAGAAACCTGCCAGCAATGTTTGCCTTAATCTTGTTGCTGTTCTCCAGAAAGGGATGGTGTAAATGTTGCCATGACAACCTTGGAATCCCTGGGGACACCCACACTTTGTTCCTTGTCCAGTTCTTCTAAGGAAGTTGGATACCATATGTATCAAATACTCCCTTGTAATTTAGATCTTATAAATCCCTGCTGTGCACTGTGGCATGAAATCACCAGATTGCAGACAAGAGATTAATTTTGTATCTTTTTTCTTACATTTCCTTTAACTCTTTTGAACTATGATCCTACAATCTGTCCTCTCAACAGGATGCAGGTATCAGAATGTTAATAAGAACATAGGTTGTTATAATTGATTTTTTTATTATGTAAGACTGTTTAAAAATCATATGATATTTAAAAAGCCAGATTTTTACAGTAGAAATATTTGTAAGCATTTCACTAAATGTGTGCAAAATTATGAAAAATTTAAAGGTTTTGTATTAATCTGCCAGTGACCTGCAAAACAGTCAAGTCAAATTCAATAAAGCATTTGTACCACTTTTCTGGTGGTTTGGTCCTTTAAAAGGTCCTGCACCAGATTCAAATAAGCCCTGACATCAGTTTTTGTAGCTTTACCAAAATGTTTAGTTTCCTTGTAACATCCTTTTCTCAAAGTAGTGCTTTGGCTGCACCAGATTAAAAAACAATTACCTACAGTTTGTAAATAATGAATCTGGAGGATATTAATACCAATGCAAAATGACATAAAGAGACAGGCAGAGTGTTTCTCCCTGTGTGCTGTGTAGCAGGGTGGCATGTTTGCCACCACTACCCCCTCCCTACCTATCACTGGTTGTCAAGGACATTGTCGGCTTCACAGCCCATGGTCTTCTAGAAACCAGTGAAGCTGGCAGTGGGTGGAGCCTGATGATAAAGGCTGAGAGACTATGTTTCCCTACTAGGTCTGCTCTCTCTATCAGGCACCACTTAGTGTTAGCATACAAGGTTTGTATTATATGAGCAACATCTACTAAATGTCATTGCTGTGTGCCTATTACATTATATGATCACTAGATGGCAGTGTTACGTTTGCTAGTTCATGTTTTGTCTATGTACAAGAAGTAATAATAAAGTTCAGTTCCTGTTTCCACGACCTACAGACTGTCTGCCTGTAATTTGTTTAGCTCCAAAAGCTTATGTCTAACAGGTTATGGGCCCACAGCATGTTACAGAAGCCCAGGATATAATACAGATGAGTGAGCTAGAGCAATTCAGTGCAGAAGACAGCAACAGAAAGACAAACAGCAGTAATGGCAGCTGCCATCCCCTCAGCAAAGTTTTCCATTGCAAATCTGACAAATCAGAACTACCAATCTTGGAAATTCAAGATGAAAATGCTGCTTATAAGAGAAGGTACGTGGAAATGCATAAATGAACAAAGACCTGCACAGCCCACAGAGGAGTGGTTAGACAGAGATCAGAAGGCGCAAAGCACAATCTCTCTGTGCATAGATGATGATCAAATCATACATATATGTAACTGTCAAACTGCTAAAGACATGTGGGAAGAGTTACAGAAAGCACATGAAAGAGTTAATCTCAGCAATAAACTGTATTTAATCAGAAAGCTCTATCAGACTAAGCTACAGAAAGACCAGGACATGCAGGACTATATAAGACAGACCTTAGAGATGGTGGAGAGACTGCGAGGGATTGGAGAAGAGATGAAAGATTTCCATGCAGCGCTATTATTAAGTGGACTTCCTGAAAGTTATGAGACACTTGTCACAGCACTAGATGCACGTCCAGATGATGATCTGACACTGGAATATGTTAAAGGCAAGCTTGTGGATGAATACAAGCGCAAAACTGAAAGCATGAGTACTGTGAGTGTGTGTTCAGAGACGGCTTTAAAGACAAGATACAAAAATAAACACAGTAACGTGCAGCTAGAAAAGCGGGAATGCTTTGTGTGCAAGAAACCAGGACATCTAAAAGCAGATTGTAGAATCTGGAAAGCTAGAATGCAAAAACAAAGTGCATTCCAACAAGCTAAGAATGTCATAGAAACAAAGGAATATGCATTTGGATCCAAAAATTGTGTCACCACTGTGCAAGCATGGTGTGTGGACTCAGGCGCTACAAGTCACATGACAAATAACCAAAGTTTCTTCGCTCAGCTTGATGAAAGCAAAACAGAAGGGATAACTACAGCTAATGGACAACTCATGAAATCATTTGGAATAGGAGATGGCTTTCTATACTGTCCTATCTCTCCAGATATCACTAAAAAGATCCATATGAGGAATGTTCTGTATGTGCCAGATCTTGAAAGCAACCTTTTGTCAGTAAAGAAACTCACTAACCAAGGCAATGTAGTCACATTTCAGGGTGACAGTTGTATCATAACAAAAGGGGATTGCTTGCTTGCAAAGGCTAAAATCATAGATGAACTATATCAGTTGAACTGCAGTGAAATGGTTAAAATAGCCAAAGAGGATAAACTTTCAAACTGCATCCACACTTGGCACAGACGATTGGGACACAGAAATTCTGATACAATAAAGAAAATAGTTGAGAATAACTATGCAAGCGGTATTAAGATTAATCCATGTGATCACACAATGATTTGTACCAGCTGTATTAAAGGAAAAATGGCAAGGACACCTTTTCCCAAGCAGACCAACAGCAAAGTTCAAAAACCTCTGGACTTAATACATTCAGATCTTTGTGGTCCAATGAAAACTATGACTCCAGGAAAGAAAAAGTACTTCCTGACCTTCATTGATGAATACTCCAGATATACCACAGTATTTCTACTTCACAATAAGGATGAAGTGCCGGAGAAATTAGAAGAATATCTCGCTCAAGTAAATAATATTTTTGGCAGAATGCCCAGAGTACTACGAACAGACAATGGCTCAGAACATACAAGTGGTAAAACACAAGCCATTCTCAGGAAGCATGGAATTATGTTCCAGACAACAGTTCCATATAACCCGGAGCAAAATGGAGTTGCAGAGAGAATGAACCGCACACTGTGTGAAAGTGGGAGGAGCATGCTATTTGATACTGATATGCCAACTACATTCTGGGGAGAAGCTATCACAACTGCATGTTATCTTCAAAATCGTTTGCCGGCAAAAGCAACAACAAAAACTCCATATGAACTATGGAACAAAAGGAAACCAGATTTAAGACACATCAGAATTTTTGGAAGTAAAGCCTATGTACACATTCCAAAAGAAAAACGTACAAAATGGGATGCATGTGCAAAAGAAGGTGTACTTGTGGGGTACAGTGAATCTCAAAAAGGATACAGGATTTTACATCAAGACACGAACAAGGTAACAGTCAGCAGAAGTGTGATTATTGATGAAACCTCTATGTGCTCAAAGTTTGAACAACAGACACAAACTATTCAAACTGAGAAAGAATCAACATCAGTCACTCACGAAAATAAGGAAAGTGATACAGAAATAGAAATTACTGCAGAAGAATCAAAACCTGAATCTGAACCAGAAATACCTTCAGTCAGAAAATCAACCAGAATCAATAAAGGTGTTCCAGCTGAACGTTTATCTTACATAGCTCGCAGAGCTGTTCAAACTGAACCAGGTTCATGGAAAGAGATGCAGAAACTGCCAATGCATGAGAAACAAGTATGGAACAAAGCCGCTGATGAAGAAATGACATCACTCGAAGATCTCCAGACATGGACACTTTCAGAGCTACCTCAAGGTAAACATGCTATAGGATGTAAATGGGTTTTTAAAACCAAATGTAACTCTGAAGGGAAAGTCTGTCGGTACAAGGCAAGGCTGGTTGCTAAAGGTTACTCACAGAAGTTCTGTGAGGACTATGATGCTACTTTTGCTCCAGTTGCTAAACAAAGTACTTTCAGAACACTAATGACAGTGGCTGCCATGCGTACAATGATTGTGAAACATCACGATATTAAGACAGCTTTTCTTAATGGTGATATTGAAGAAGAAATTTACATGTCACAACCAGAAGGATATTTGAAAAAGGGACAAGAGCATCTTGTCTGCAAGTTGAATAAATCTCTTTATGGCCTTAAACAATCAGCTCGAGCATGGAACCTGAAGATTAATCAAGTTCTACTAAATGAAGGATTTACAAGAAGCAAAGCTGATCCGTGCCTATACGCTAAACAAGTAGACACTGAGTGGATGTATCTGCTAATTTATGTTGATGACCTGATCATTGCTCACAAAAATAACAATGAAATTGCAAAGTTAACAGGAGTACTCAACAAGCACTTTGAAACTAAAGACCTAGGTGAAGTGACATAATATCTTGGAATTGACATCCAGCGTGAGAAAGATGGAAGTTTCCTGTTGAATCAGAGCGCAAAAATTTAATCTATTCTTCAGCAATTCAACATGACAGAGGCGAAAGGAGCAAGCACACCTATGGACACAGCCTATCCAAAGTTAGAAGGAGAAGATGATCTTCTCTCACATCCAATGAACAATACAGACAAGCAGTGGGGGCACTTCTCTACATTGCAACCACTACACGTCCAGACATTGCAGCCAGCATGTCTCTTTGCAGGCGAGTTGATAAACCACGTCTAAGAGATTGGAATGCGATCAAAAGAGTTGAGATATCTGAAACAGACAAAAGACTTAAATTTGAAACTGTCAGCAAGTGGTGATTTAAACCTTGTGGGATATGTGATATGTGGACTCCGATTGGGCAGGTGATCACAGCACACGCAAATCCACAAGTGGTTACTTATTAAAATTGGGAGACAGTCCTATATCATGGTCCAGCAAGAAACAGATGTCAGTGGCATTGTCCTCTACAGAAGCTGAATACATATCTGCAGCTTATGCCAGTCAAGAAGTTGTGTGGTTACAACAATTACTCAAGGATCTTGGAGAAGCAACATCAGAACCTACTGTCTTATTTGAGGATAATCAGGGTTGCATTAAGCTTGCAACAAGTGAGAAGATTAATGGAAGAACCAAGCACATCGATGTCAGACATCATTACATTCATGACTTAGTTGATCAGAAAGTGATTGAACTTGTGTATTGTGAAACGGAAAAAATGATTGCTGATGTTTTGACAAAACCACTAGCTAGAAACAGATCTGTTGATCTTAGATCAGAAATGGGATTGACATAGATAGTAGTTGTTGAGTGGGGGTGTTAGCATACAAGGTTTGTATTATATGAGCAACATCTACTAAATGTCATTGCTGTGTGCCTATTACATTATATGATCACTAGATGGCAGTGTTACGTTTGCTAGTTCATGTTTTGTCTATGTACAAGAAGTAATAATAAAGTTCAGTTCCTGTTTCCACGACCTACAGACTGTCTGCCTGTAATTTGTTTAGCACTTATGTCTAACACTTAGCCAGCTACCAAGCTCATTGGGTGCTGCCTGTTAGTGTGACAGCTTCTGCAGTGGGGAGGGAGCTTAGCTGCACTAAGGATGGAGTGTTCATATGGCCACACTGGCTTTAGTCTTCTTACACACGACAAATGTAAACAATTGAGCAGGTACATTTCTGGGGCAAGCATCAACCTTTGTCATACAGAAGCAAGAGAGAATACTAAAGAGTGTCATAAATGCCTCACTCAGTGTGGGCTTCACCTGTTTTGTTTCAATAAATCTTTATTAAGGGTTTAAAATATCATTATAGTGATAATAGCAGGTATGGGATAGTATTAATCGTTGGCTTTACCTGGCACCCTCTGTTTCAATGCTGTCACCATTGGTTTCTGCCAGGTGAATATTTGGCCTATTCTTTTCAGTACATCACAGGACACAGAGCCATTAATTACTACATGGGTTATAGGACCACCTTCAGGTGATGTACACTGGCATAATCAAGACCAGAAGTACCCCTCTATATAACACCTCCCACATGGGGAGTACCTCAGTTTTTTTCGCCAGTGTCTAATGTCTCATACACACGATCAGTTTTTCCGACAGGAAAACCGTGTTTTTTTCTCAGCAGGAAAACGGCTGAAATTTGGCTTGCATACACAGTCACTGAAATCTTGGCTGAAATTCTGAACGTCAAGAACACAATGACGTACAACACGTATGACCAGCCAAGATCAATAAAGTTCAATAGGCAGTTTGGCTGTTCTGCTTTATTCTGAGCATGCACATTTTTTTGCGCGTCCTAATTGCATACAGATGACCGCGATTTGCGATAGGAATTTTTCATGTCACAAAACTTGAGATCCTGCTCTCAATCTTTTCTTGGCAGGAACACTGACAGAAAAAGTGTGATGGAGCATACACACGGTCGGTTTTACTGACAAAAACCTCACATTGCACTTTTCCTGCCAGGAAAACTGATTGTGTGTGTGAGGCATAAGGTGTCGGTCACGGTTTACAAGGAACTGTACAATTGGATCCATTCAAAAAGCCAAAACAAAGGCAAAAGTGTATGGTACCTGAGCCTCGTTACCGAAGAACAAGGTTTTGCCTGTAACGCTTCTCCTAGGAGAGCTGGGCCCTTGTTCACATTTCATACCACAGGTTGTTCTGGCAGGACGCTCTACAGGTCCAAGGCAGTGGACCCTATAAATTAAAAGGGGACCCCCTCCTTGAAGGTCTGGCAAGACTCCAAGCCTGCCGTGATGTGTGGAGATTGGGTCACTGTGCTAATTCCAGTAGTACCCTGCAGCAGGAATGGTAAGTTAAGAAGATCCTTTTGGAGTTCTTTTAATGAATAGTTGATGTCTTAGGGTGAGGCGATTCTGGATACGCACATACAATTTTATATATTCCCTCACTCACGTCAACCTCCGTAAGTCGCCACGGAGTGCATTGCTGGAACGTCCGGTCGAAGGAGCATCGAAATCCACGAAAAAGCTAATAGCCTATATATTTGTGGCGGCCAGGATCTCCATTGCAGGGTCCTGGAGGTCTCCCACTACTGTCCCATTTCGTTTGTTGAAGAACAAGCTGTCCTGGATAATGGTGAATGAGAGGTTGTCTGCTATTTTAGCAGATAAGATTGAGGGGTTTCATAGGGTTTGGGACCCATGGATCAATTACCTTACGACCACATGACCAATTAGTTTGTCCCCCCCCGAATGGAGTGCTCCCTTCTCTCTTCTCTCCCCCTTCTCTTCTCGCTATTTTGGTTCCTTTTCTCCTTTCTTACTCTATCTTTCAGGGTGCTACTAGATTTAAGACATGTTGACCTGGTCTCCTCTTCTAATGTATGGTCACTCTCATTCCTTTTTACTATTATGTACCTTTTGCCACTTTGTGAGGATACGGTTCCTGAAACCAGGGGATCTTTCAGCCGGGGGCCCCTCTAGTGGCCCTGATCTAGCCTCCTCTTTGCTGGCGGGTGGGGGCCCTCGGATGGGGACCCAGGTAGATGTTTTCTATTGATTTTATTATTGCGCCCTTAATAGATATTATTGCTACCTGTTATTTGGTATTTAAGTGTGTACACAGGATGTTCCTGTTTTATTGTTTCATGTTTCATCTCACTTTCTTTTTTGAAAACTCAATAAAAATATTGGAAAAGAATAGTTGATGTCTCCTACCACTAGAGGATGTGAAGTAGCATACCTGGTGTCAGCATCCCATGCCTGCCTGATTGAAGGTCTGTCAGCAACGTTTGTGGAGGAGTTCTGCCTTCCCTCTTGGTTCATCAGTCAGCTAAGGAGGGGGTGGGAGAGTTTAGTCCCACCAGCAGTCTTACTCCCTTTTCCCTCCCCCTAAGATCCTTGTGTGGATTGCCGCTTGCGCCCGAGCCCACAAAGAACCTCTCATTTGAAAAGAGACGCCACATGGGTGGGGAGCAGCGCTGCCGGTGTGCACGTGTTCTGGCGTGTGTGTTGCCCTATGGCACATACCGGCATTTTTATAAATTCAATGTGCGATGGAGACACCGACACTATTTACAAGGCACATAAGCACTGGGGTGCTGGGGTTAGGCATTTTCAAGACTCAGCTGTTCAGCATCTAAGCTGTGGCATTTGATAGCGGCATATTATGATTGCTAAGACTGAGCTCAGCAACAGATGCATAATAACTAGTACCTCTGTTTGTGCCTAGGACTATGTATTCCTGAAAGAGAGGGGCAAGAACAGTGAGAAGGGGTGCAAAAGCGCAGCGGTCTCTAGCCACGCCTCCACGGCACCTGCCTCCCCTGTAAGACCTGAAACGGTTGATCAAGCTGAAACCTTGTCAGGCATTATAGCTGCCCCCAACACCCCAGCCTCTGCATATGTCACTAAAGATGACTTGGCTACAGCTCTGGTTGGTTTGGAGGGTAAATTAGCTAGTTTGATCATGTCCACCTCCCAGTCTGGAAGAAAACGTGACCGTTCCTGTTCCCCTGCTCCTGGGCCATCGGCTGCAGATCAGGTGTGGGTAGAGGATGTGGATGTGCCTCTAGAGGACCAATTGGAAGAGCAGAAGGAGAGTTCCTCATTAGAGGGCTCAGCCCCTGAGGAAGCCTCCACAACCTTACAGTCTCAAAGGTTGTTAATTCAATCGCTCACTGAGACAGAACGTATTGGTTATAAGTTTCCCTTAACAGAGTCGGCTGAGGCCCCTTTTTACTTTTTGGGTTCTCTAAGGCTTCTTCAAGGGGCACATGCTTTTCCTATGCACCCGTTACTGGAACAGCTTATTTATGCTGGCTGGAAACACCCAGACAGGCATTTTATTCCTCCTCAGATATGGAGGAGAAATTCACAAAAAATGGAGTGTGCTAACAGTGGATGCTGCTGTTTCTTCTCTGAATCAAAATCTTACTTGTTCGATCAACAATGTACAGGTATTTACAGACCCAGCGGATAAAAGGCTGGAGTCATTGCTTAAAGCCTCCTTTGCTATGGCTGGTGCAGTTGCACAGCCTGCAATAGCAGCTATTGGCATCTGTTAGTTCCTTAACTACTTGCCGACCGCCCGCCGTCATATTACTGCGGGACGGTGGCACTGTTTCGCGAGAGCACGTAGCTCTACGTCCTCTCTTCTGCGGCCATTAGGGGGCGCGGGCGCGCCGACGGTGGCCGGCGCGCACGCCCCCGCACGCCCGTGAGTCCCGCACGCGTGCGTGCCGGCGGGTACGATCGCTGCCGGGCACACGCGATCGCTCGTTACAGAGCGGGGAACGGGAGCTTTGTGTGTAAACACAAAGCTCTCGTTCCTGTCAGCGGGGGAAACGCTGATTTTCTGTTCATACAAAGATCAGTGATTTCCCCCAGTGAGTCCATACAGTTAGAACACAAACAGGAACACACTTAACCCCTTCCCTGCCCCCTAGTGTTAACCCCTTCACTGCCAATGGCATTTTTATAGTAATGCAATGCATTTTTATAGCATTGATCGCTATAAAAATGCTAATGGTCCAAAAAATGTGTCAAAAGTGTCCGATGTGTCTGCCATAATATCGCAGTACTGGAAAAGAAAACGCTGATCGCCGCCATTACTAGTAAAAAAAAAATAATAAAAATGCCATAAAACTACCCCTTTTTTGTAAACGCTATAAATTTTGCGCAAACCAATCAATAAACGCTAATTGCGATTTTTTTTTTTTACGAAAAATATGTAGAATACGTATCGGCCTAAACTGAGGAAAAAAATGTTTTTTTTATATCTTTTTTGGGGATATTTATTATAGCAAAATGTAAAAAATATTGCATTTTTTTTAAAATAGTCGCTCTATTTTTTTTATAGCGCAAACAATAAAAACCGCAGAGATGATCAAATACCACCAAAAGAAAGCTATTTGTGGGAAAAAAAGGACGCCAATTTTGTTTGGGAGCCACGTCGCACGACCGCGCAATTGTCAGTTAAAGCGACGCAGTGCCGAATCACAAAAAGTGCTCTGGTCTTTGAACAGCAATATGGTCCGGGGCTAAAGTGGTTAAGGATAAGGTTCAGGTCGTCAGAGGGGAACAGATTCCGGACCTTCCAGAGATTCCTAAGGCCCTTTGTTTTTCTTTGACACCATTAAGGATTCTATCCATCAGACGTCCTGTCTCACTCTTCTGCTGGTACACATGCAAAGAGTACTATGGCTTAAGCTTTAAGCAGTGGTCAGCAGAATTACCTTGTAAGAAGCTGCTGACTGGGTTTCCTTTTCACGGAAAGCGTTTATTTGGGGATGACTTGGATAAATACATCCAGAAGATCTCGGGTGGAAAAAGCTACCCTTCTTCCTGTAAATAGAAGAAATACGTGTCCTTCATTTAAACGTTCTGCCCCTCCATCGCCTGAGGCATCAACCTCCAGTCAGTCACACAGCCTCCGCTGTCAGCCCCAAGAGGAAGGCCCCCGGGGCCAGAAAAAGTCCTGGGGACAAAAATCTGCAAAGCAGAGCCCCAAAGCCTCCTTATGAAGGGGCGCCACCACTTGCATGAGTGGGGGGAAGTCTCCTACAGTTTTCAGGAACCTGGCAGGAGGAGATCCAAGACAGATGGGTCATCTCCATAGTTTCTCTAGGTTACAAGCTAGAGTTTTGGGAATTTCGTCCGCCTCAGTTTCTAAAATTGAATGTTTCCAATGATCCGGTAAAAAGGTCTTCATTGTTTCAAGCACTAGACCAGTTGCTGTCGCAAGGTTTGATCATAGAGACCCCCTTCGGGTTGGCCACCGCACCTCGAGTGTTTACTAAGGTCCTGGCTCCGTTGTTAGCAAGACTAAGAGCTCAGGGGATAGTTGTAAAAGCATACCTAGACGACCTGTTGCAATCACCTCAGTTAAGAGGCTTCTTAAAACACACATAAAAACTATGCTTTAAGGTCCTCTGTGTTTTTTCCTCTAAACTATTTTGTCAAGTCTGGTTCATACTGATGTTTTCTAAAATACAAAACTAAGAAACAATTAATAACACCTCACTCCCCTCAAAAACCTGAGAGGTTCCTAATGGAATGTACAGAAAAAGCAAGCAAACTCCTGCGCACGGGTGGAATGTCCAACACTTAGTCAGTATTCTGCATGGAAAATTCCACAGATGTCAAAAAGTGGTAATAGCAAGTGGCCTTGCTGCCTGCAGTGGGTGCGGTCTCTCTTTTTGCAAGTTTAAGTGCAGCTCTATATAAGTGGTGAATGTGGAAGGGTCTGTACTGCTGGGCTCTGATGAAGAGGCCCTAGACGCCTCGAAACGCTTAAGCCGGCAGCAACACACCTCTATCCCCCCTATTCTGGAGCGTGGTTTGAGGGTATCTACTTTATCGTTCTTTGACAAGCCTGTACACCGACTCTTTTTGTGAGTAGTTTTTTAATAATATTTATATTTAATAAATTGTCTAATGGTAATACACTTTTCCTTTTCGAGGTTCCTAATGGACTAAACTTGTAGTGATTGCCTGCAACAGACTTCCAGCAGAGGTAATGAGTTCATCAATAGTAGGTACACTCAAAAATGTAAAGACACTACCACCTATCTATGCTCTGGAAAAAGGGCCATTGGGAAAAAAAATTGGTGGGAGTTCCACCCAGAAATGGAACTTCCTCCCCCCTTCCGGTGTCACGTTTATCACCTTTCAAGGCGGAGGGAAGGGAAGCAGATACCTGTGAAATTCAGGTATCTGCTCCTACTTCCAAGGAACGTCTACGCCAGGGATCTCCAAACTATGGCCCTCCAGCTGCTGTGGAACTACACTTCCCATGAGGCATTGTAAAACTCTGACATTCATAGACATGACTAGGCATGATGGGAATTGTAGTTCCTGAACACCTGGAGGGCCATAGTTTGGAGACTCCTGGTCTACGCAATGGCAAATCCTCCCCACCTTCTGGGAGAAACACAGAAAACAGCAGGGACCAATCAGAATGCGCATGCGCAGTAGGGAACCAGGAGTGAAGACCTCACCAGGAATGGCAGCGGCAGCACCTGGGAGTCGATCCAAAGATCGGCTGGGATACCGACATCGCAGGCTCCCTGGACAGATAAGTGTCCTAATATTAAAAGTCAGCAGCTGCAGTATTTGTGCTGCTGACCTAAAAAAAAATCCACCAGCGGAACTCCGCTTTAGTCTAGAATGACAACATGCATAAACTCCTAAGGCAACACTGAGCATGCCAGATTGAGAGCAATAATATTACACTGACCTGTAAAGGCTTTTAAATAATTCCCAATTGATTTTGAATACTGAAGCACAATTTTAAGGCTCGCTGTATGTGTTATATATTTACTTAACGTAACCTCATCTTTACATTTTATCAAAAATATTAATATATTGTGTTTAAGTGAACTAAAATTAACTGTGGTGTATTTGTTTATGGAAAATATATGTTTCGTAAAAACAAGTGCACTAATATCATATGTGAGCCAATATCACTAAAATGATTTACAAGCTGCTGACAAAAGAGGAAGAGTTGGATTCATAGAGAACAAAACTAAAAGATACAGGGCACAGGCCGGCCACTACATCGCCCACCTCTAGCCTATCTGCTACCTTCTCCTCAATAGTAGTATCACTGACACTATTTTAGCTGGGAAGAAGTGAATATTATTATTTTAATTACTTTCAGCTTTGACTATCAAGGACTACTTTACCTAATCCTTCCACCTGAGATATTACTTGTATATAGAAACAATGTAGCATTTTACATACAGTAGATAGCAAAGGGTGTAAAAGCAAATGATTTTGGATGGCTGCACTTCCAAAAATCCTCTTTATTGAAGCTTAATTTGACAGGTGGTTAACAGATGGAGCAGGAGACAGAGGTAGACGCGTTTCATGCAAATCTTAGCGCTTAGTCATTACCAGATGACAAGAAAATGGAAAGAAAAATTGCATTTAGAGATCTCTACAGCCGCGAACACATCAATTGACACAAAAGTGGCAAAAAGAAAGCCATTGCTAAAAGAAAGCCATAACAATTCCTGTTTGAAGTTTGGGAGAAGCCATGTGGGGGGACACAGCAAACATGTAGAAGAAGGTGCTCTGGTCAGATGAGACCAAAATTTAACTTTTTGGCCTAAATCAATATGTGTGGCAGAAAACGAACACTGCACATCACCCTGAACACACCATACCCACCATGAAAAATGGTGGTGGCAGCATCATGTTGTGGGGATGCTTTTCTTCAGCAGGGACAGGGTAGCTGGTCAGAGTTGATGGGAAGATGGATGGAGACAAATACAAGGCAATCTTAGAAGAAAACCTGTAATGCCCTGTACACACAATTGGAATTTCTGATGGACTAAAATCCAATGGAAGTTTTCTTCGGAATTCCGTTCAAGCACTGTCAGACCAAATTCCAACCGTCCAAAACGCGGTGACATAAAACACTACGACGAGCTGAAAAAAATGAAGTTCAATGCTTCCGAGCATGCGTCAACTTGATTCTGAGCATGCATGTTTTTTTCTCTGTCGGAGTTCCACACAGACAAATGGAATTTCCGATAGGATTTTTTTTCCATCAGAAAAAAATAAAACATGTTCTATTTCTAAACTCCGACGGAAAAAGATGGGGTCAGATGGGGCCCACACACGGTCAGAATATCCGATTGAAAAAATTCCGTCTGACTTTTTTCATCGGAAATTCCGATCGTGTGTACAAGGCATTAGGGTCTGCAAAAGACTTGAGACTGGGGCGAAGGCTCACCTTCCAGTAGGACAACAACCCTAAACATACAACCAGAGCTACAGTAGAACGGTTTATATCAAAGCATATTCATGTGTTAGAAAGACCCAGTCAAAGTCCAGACCTAACTCTAATTGAGAATCTGTGGCAAGACTTGAACATTGCTGTTCACAGATGCTCTCCATTCAATTTGACAGAAGCTTGAGCTATTTTTCAAAGAAGAATTTGCAAAAATGTCACTCTCCAGATGTGCAAAGCGGGTAGACACAACCCCAAAAAAGACTTGTAGATGTAATGGTAGTGAAAGGTGGATCTACACAGTATTGACCCAGGGGGGCTGGATACAAATGCACGGCCACATTTTCACATATTTATTTGTAAACAATTTGGAAAACCATTTATCATTTTCCTTCCACTTCACAATTATGTGCCACTTTGTGTTGGTCTATCACCATAGGCGTACGCAAGGGGGGTGCCAGGTGTGCCTGGGCACACCCTAATGTTGGGGTTAGCAACTTGTCAATAGTGGGCAGGTGACAGGTAAACCACAATCCTTCCTTGCTGACCCTCAGAACCTGGTCATCAGATGCGGTGGGGCGGAATTTAGTGGAACCTGTCTGTATTTTCCTCCTACAGCAGCTGAAAGTAAGCTTCTCCTCCTCTCCCTTTTGTCAACATTCAGCTACCACAGGAGGAAAATTTAGGGGATCAGTACTAATATATGCCACCCCCTCCTTTCCCTGTTCCTTTTCCTTCTGTTGCACGGGTCCCCCATTTGCTCCCTTGCTCCCCCTTCCTCCCTTTGTTTCAGGATGGAGAGAGGGGAAGAGGCCAGTAAATATCTCAAGCACATATGTGTTGGAGCTTTGGGGTGCACACCCTAATAGAATAGGCTGTGCACACCTATGTGTATCACATACAACCAAAAATATAAATGTGTTGGGGTTTTAACATGATAAAGTGTGGAAAATTTTAAGGGGTATGAATACTTTTCAAGGCACTGTATCATAATGGTTTTCCCTGAATACCTGAGTGCTTACTCAAAAACTGACCAGTTCGTGTTTTTTTAATACTAGGAAACATACATTGCAAGAATGGATGCAGATTTTCCTAATAAATGTTATGATTTTCAATATTAAATCTCAGACTGAGAATTACTAATCTGATGACATTTAAAGAGGAACAGCAGTCTGGTCCCATAATTTGTAATAAAACATATTTGCCATTCTGAAGCTTCCCTCCAAACCCTTTGTATATTATTTTATATATACTGTGATTCTGTACTTATGCTAATATGCTGCAGAAATCTCCCTCTACTATGCTGCAGAAATCTCCCTCTACTAAATCTAACTTCAACTATTTTAACTGTGGGCATCTAAAGCTGCTGCCTGTTCACTTCCTGGATTTACACAGACACACCTCCAGCTCTGCAGCTCTCATTGGCCCTCCTATGACTCACCCCCTCCTTTCCTGACAAACTCTCACAAGAGCGAGAGAGAGAGCTGTGCATGATGTCATAGGCCTAGGCTCATGAACAGACAAGAAAGAGGAAGTGGGCTGTATAAGGGATTTACTGTCAGAAAAAAAATGTTTTACTATCCAAAGTTAAAGCAACAAGGGCAGAAGATTTAATAGATGGAAAGTTAAAACAATTACTAAAGTTCCGCTTTAAGTAGATCTTTAATCAGCATGCTCATGACTTAATATAATACCCACATTTTTTTTAGCTATGCTGCTGATAAAAATCTTTTGTGTCTGTAATAGGTAACACACAATAAATAATGGCACCAGTCATTTGAGGTACTTTTACATCTTACGACTTGTTTTGTCGTATATTTAAAAAGTGAAAACAAATGAAACAATTGCAAATGTGCATGCTGACAATCACTGGCAAAAAAAAAAATAGCTACACAACTGAAAATGTCAAGAATAAGTAAGTGTTAATGAAACCTGAGTGTGCTAGGATAAGCATCAACAATATATGTAATTCTTGTTTGAGCTCTATTTTTTATTTGCTATAAAGTACTTTACATTAACGCTTTTATTAATAACGAAAGCTTGTCTGTTTTTTAGTTTTGGATGTTTAAAGGATGTCTGCATTGCTCTGTTTGTCCTGTACCAAGGTCACCTTTATTATGCCTTAGGTCTGCGTTTTCAGAGGTTATGGAGCATGGTGTCAAACAGGATCTTAATCATGACTGAACAAAAAAAATTATTTGGTTTACAGCATATACTGGATATTTGGTAGATCGTCCATTAAAAAAGTTATAGTCATTTTTGTATTTCTAAAATGTATTTTAATAAAACCCATTCTAGGAAAGAAAATATACAGACACTGAAATAATGCATTCAAAGAATCTCACCTATCATCATCTATGATGGTTGAAAGTTTGATGGGCAACATCACTGGCCAACAGGGAGGCAATGAGATGTGCGTGTGTGTGGGGCTTACCACAGTCATCTAAGGACCCAGAGAAACTGCTCGCTAGTTCTCTCAGATGCAGGCTGAGGCTGCCAATTAATGCAAGGTTGGCATTAAAGCAGAGTTGCATCCGGTTCTGTGTTTACCAAAAGTGTAGCTGCTGAGTTTTAATGAACAGACACTCACCTGCCCCACGGTCCAGCGATCAGTGTTGCCAACCCCTCCCAAGTGAAATTTACTGGCAAGATGCCTAAAGATTACGAACACCAATTTTTTTACTGGCACTTCAAAAAAGCACCTAAAATGGCTGTTTTCGGTGCTAAACTTTCCAACTCATAGTATTTAAACTTTAAACATGTTGCTAGTGCTATTAAGTAATAAGTAAAAAAAACAAATTTCTTTATTTACATGAAGGTCAGGTTAATATAACACAGCCAAGACAGAGTTCCATTACAGTGCAAGGGAGGGGTGAACTCTGCGGAACCTTGATGTAACAAGACGATGCCACAGATCACGATCTAAGGGGGAACTCTGATTTAAGGGGGGTTCCCTTGCACTATAGAGGAAATCCTGCAGACTCTGCTGTAAAGGGGAACATTGGGAACTCGAATGGGGGGGGGGGAACTCTGGTGACCAGAGATTACCTTCCGCAGAGTGAATACACTAAGGTAATGGGGGTTACTGATATAAGGGTTAAGTCAGGCAACTCCAGCTTGGCGGCTCTGGTTTTATCTGATAGTCTCCGTCTCCGCTACACAGTCCACACACCTTTGACTTCTATTGTGATCCCCAATCTGGCGGCGCTCCCACTCTTGACTCCTCTACTGGCTCCCCCTCAGAGACTGCAGACATGATAAAAGATAAGATGGTCAGAGACTGGAGACATGGTACAACAGATGGTCAGAGACTGGAGACATGGTACAACAGATGGTCAGAGACTGGAGACATGGTACAACAGATGGTCAGAGCCCGGAGACATGGTACAAGAGATGGTCAGAGACTGCAGACATGGTACAACAGATGGTCAGAGACTGGAGACATGGTACAACAGATGGTCAGAGACTGGAGACATGGTACAACAGATGGTCAGAGACTGGAGACATGGTACAACAGATGGTCAGAGCCCGGAGACATGGTACAACAGATGGTCAGAGACTGCAGACATGGTACAACAGATGGTCAGAGACTGGAGACATGGTACAACAGATGGTCAGAGACTGGAGACATGATACAACAGATGGTCAGAGACTGGAGACATGATACAACAGATAGTGAGAGACTGGAGACATGATACAATAGATAGTGAGAGACTACAGACATGATACTGAAGATGGTCAGACACTGCAGACATGGTACAGGACAGTTTTGCCAACCGTAAGGGTAAGGTAGTAAGGGAAAGGTGCCAGTAAAAATGGGGGCGATCGGCTCGGGGTCAGAACTGCGCATTCGCAATTCCGGAAATACCCGAGAAGATCCGATCCTGAGCTCCTGCACAAGTCAAGTCTGACTCCTGCACAGCCTCTGCCCAGCCCACCCGCCATGCAGCCAATGAATTTAACGCATTTTCCCGCCAGCCATGCACAGCTGCTCTAGTCTTAGTAAATTCAATGCATCTGGCTGGGCACTGAAAGCCCCATCATTACTCACCACTCTACTCTCTGGCTTCAATTCTCTGTGAGGCACTGTGCAAGTCAAACCAAAGTGAATTTCAGACTACACCAGGCAACAAGCAATCTCAGATCAGCCATGGCACTGTGCCTGGTTCTCTGGCTACAGGTTTCCTAGAGTCCCCCCCCCCCCCCGCTGCCTTTGTCAACTTGGGGGAATCCAAAGTACTAGAGCAAAGAAAGACAAAATAGCACCTTCTCACACAAAAAACGTTTTATTGAACAACAGAAGTATCGTACTTACATTTGGTAGCTTGAATAAAATCACACAATTCCTCTTTAAAGTCCTTATACCACTACCCATATCCCATGGGGTTATCAGGTAGTATAATCGGCTGACGCGTTTTGAGAATGTTTCCTCTTCCCAGAGCCTTATGAAAACAAGTCTGGTTTGCATGTTTACATGTGGTTAACTGGATGATGATATAAACTTGGGGGAAATAAACCTCCTTCACTGATGGGTTAATCTTTACTCACAGCACCATAGATAGAATTGCAAATATATATACAGTACAGACCCAAAAGTTTGGACACACCTTCTCATTCAAAGAGTTTTCTTTATTTCCATGACTATGAAAAATTGTAGAGCCACGCTGAGGCATCAAAACTATTAATTAACACATGTGGAATTATATACATAACAAAAAAAAGTGATAACAACTGAAAATATATGTCATATTCTAGGTTCTTCAAAGTAGCCACCTTTTGCAGCAGACACATCTCTAGAACAACTGTTAAGAGGAGACTGTGTGAATCAGGCCTTCATGGAATATATCTATCTATTGGAAACCACTCCTCTAAAGAAAGGCACCTCCGAAGAACACAATAAAAT